>JACJUY010000971.1:32959-61364 GCA_014220935.1 Platorchestia sp. MABIK | reverse complement strand
ATAATCAGTTGAATTCTGCATAAACAGTTGAATACTGCATAAACAGTTGAACACTGCATAATCAGTTGAATTCTGCATAAACAGTTGAATACTGCATAAACAGTTGAACACTGCATAAACAGTTGAACACTGCATAAACAGTTGAACACTGCATAAACAGTTGAATACTGCATAAACAGTTGAACACTGCATAAACAGTTGAACACTGCATAAACAGTTGAATACTGCATAAACAGTTGAACACTGCCATGAACAGTTGAATACTGCATAAACAGTTGAACACTGCCATGAACAGTTGAATACTGCCATTAACAGTTGAATACTGCATAAACAGTTGAATACTGCATAAGCAGTTGAATACTGCATAAACAGTTGAACACTGCATAATCAGTTGAATACTGCATAAACAGTTGAATACTGCATAAACAGTTGAATACTGCATAAACAGTTGAACACCGCATAAACAGTTGAATACTGCATAAACAGTTGAACACCGCATAAACAGTTGAATACTGCATAAACAGTTGAACACCGCATAAACAGTTGAATACTGCATAAACAGTTGAACACTGCCATGAACAGTTGAATACTGCCATTAACAGTTGAATACTGCATAAACAGTTGAATACTGCATAAACAGTTGAACACTGCATAAACAGTTGAATACTGCATAAACAGTTGAATACTGCATAAACAGTTGAATACTGCATAAGCAGTTGAACATTACATAAACCATTTTCCTCGCAAATTTTCGGTTCAAATAAAAGAGTGCATCATTTTATCACTCGTGTCGAATGACATAGATGTAATTTTGGTTGACATATGTTCGTCCACATTGAGTTTATGAATGAAACGTTCCGTAAATGAGGCGAACAATTTTACGTTATGCACGAGGCAATAATTCGTTAACGATAACTATATTGTGCGTCGATGACTTAACAAGCTTACGAAGAAGATGACCACTTTCTGAACAAGCGTTTTGAGTAAGTGATGATTTTCACCGTAACGAATAAGTTTAACAGGCTTACCGCGGTTTTAATTTATTTATAGTGGAACACATTCAGGAAATTAGGTGGGAAGTAAAAGCTTTCGTTAGGTTTATAAATTTGTATGCAACACAATAGTGTAGGGTATGTTCTCAAAAATCTCAGCATAAAAAAACGGACGTTTTCCACTTTTTTACAGCAAAGAACCTTTTATTTCTAGCGAGAACATCATAATTGAGAAAAAATCAGCTGCTCAGCTTCTTTTAATAACAGTGTTTGACAGGTTGTCAAAGAATCTAAAAAATTTTGAGGCAAATAAATTTTTTTATTTTCCACTAACGCAACGGACGGAAGCCGTTCAAGAAATATAAGGGATCGTTTTCAAGGGCCTGGTACAATTTTGTGCCCGCGGCTATCAACCAAACATCTAAAATGGCCGCTTTGCTTCGGCGAGTTCGAATCTTCAAAACATTTATTTTCTGGGCAACGGGGCATTCCCAACCCTAAGAAATCTTCAAACTTCTCGGTCACTATCGAAATTCGAACCTTGGACGACACGTGAAGAATTGGAAGTATAAAATTTCTTCTCAGCAATTTATGACTGGAGGCGTACAGGACAAATGCGGTATCTTGGTCGCCCCCTGCAACTCTTCTATTTGGCCGGAGCTGATACAGGGTCCAATATATCGGACGACACCCACATACTTTTGCAGCTTTGATGCCGCTTCAAGCCCATGGCGCATGCCCTAAGCAAAAACTGAAATGATAAATTAATCGAGCGAAAGAACTGAAGGACTTTACAACGTAGTGTTTTTATCAAAAGAAAAATAGAGTTGTTTCAGCCACTTCGACTGAGAGCGTTAACGACTCGAGAGTCATCGGAAATCTGCCACTGTGGCTTGTTAATAGCCTGTGTTGATGTTATTTATTGGCTTACTAAAATTACTTTTGTTGAAGAAACTTGTGAGAAATGAAAATCAGACCGATACACTCTATACTGTAAAACAGGTATTTATTCCATGTCATTTCCAGTTCACAGGAAACAAATGTCTACCACCGACGCTTTACTAGCATCTCATTCACACTTCAGTTACAGCGTGAGCAGAATACTTAAAAGAAAAATTTCAGGCCCAGTTAATAGCGATTGTATATATGACGATTCAGCCACTTCCGTTTTTTTGCATTGTTGTATTAATTAGAACTTGATTTAAAATATCGGTTTTCAGATTCTCCAATCTAGTACAAATAATCCTGAGCATGGTATGACATACCGCACAGAAAAGTGTATAAGTACAGAATTCAATTCCAGCTCTAAATATGTGGGGAAATAAGTGTTTCAGTGAAGGGATGCGCTGCGAACAGTACAATTAATTGAGCAACCGAGTGCTCAATCGATGATCTATAATCAGACTCACACTTAAAAGTTCATGATAAGTACATTTCAACCATTATACAAAAAATTCAGTCATTAAACTTTCAAGGTGACATAATCGCCACAAAAAATATCATTATGTCTATAGTCCATGGGTAAAGTTATGCTGATAATTCTCGGAAGCATGCGAGAATGACATAAAACTCTTTAAATACACACATTTTTGACTAACATTCGTTCTGAAAACTAGACGATTCTTTGAAAATTTATACAGCCCTTAATGAGCATATTTATCACCTCTGGCTGACGTTATTCGAGTGAGGCGAGCAAATCAGTATTCCAAAATATGAATAACTCACTGCAGACTTTTAAAAAGAAAATTTTGTGTCAGGAAATAGTCCATAACTTTGTACTTTGTGACGAGAAGTTAATTCCGAACAAGCTGTACATCATTGATTGAGCCCATTCACGATTATTCACTAGAAACATTTGAATTGAATAAAAATTTAATGAACAAGAAGATGAAATTGAACAAGAAACTGAAATTGGGTTAATATTCAACAGCAAAAAATGAACTTGACTTTTTTCTGCATGCCTGCACGTTAGCCCCGCACTTTCGCAGAACAATGACTGTTGTCAAAGTGACGCTCAGAATCACGCGAACAGTGATCATCTGGTTTTTTGAAGTTGTTTCCACTCCATTCTAAGTGAAATTGTTTGATTAATGCTCAATAGATCAGGTTTGTAAGGAGGTTGTAAAGTTTCAAGCCTTGAATATTCCCTCTTTTCTTGAAAGCATTGAAGTTTTATCATAAAACGAACAATTCATTCTCAGTTTAAAAATTTCACAATATTTGTGTTGTACAGACTAGTTTAACTATGTTTATATTCTACAACTAGAAAGTTCAGATCATGCAAACCTACAGGAACATTGAAATTCAATGCAAAATCATCTTCGGTAGAATTTTTGCAAACTGCAAGCTACAAAAATCTTCATCTGAATTTCTTCGTGAGGTTATTGACTGTGCTAATTTAGATTAAACTAAATTATGTCCAGGAGTGGAAAGTAGTTTCTCAACTACAAAAAATTAAAATTTTCCCGCTTATTCCCCTCAGATCCTTAAAAAAACGTTTGAGAGTTTTCTGTTTTATTTTCATTTCCGAATTGATATCAATTGAAAGTCATCATGTTGGTGCGAGCCGAGTAAAGATTTTCAAGATCGATGAGTTTGGGAAATTGAAAAATGTAGGCGGAAAGAATAAAGTCTCTGTCTTTATTCATTTATATAAAGTCTAAATATCATAGAGTCTAAAGTCTAATGCTACCCCTGCTCATATAGTCCCTTCAATTACTCGTCACAAATATCACTTCTCAGGGGATCGCATCGTAAATAGTTCTAATTTTTAGTCTCTAATAATAATTGATATCCTGAAAGAGGTGTGTATTTTAATTAAGGTAAAGCCCTGTATTTATAATAGGCTCAGTGAATTTTGAGACTCTGAAAATGCACATTTAGAAATTTATTTTTAAAATTAGAAAGTCATTGGTTTATTTTAGACCATTTTTTCTTTCCTTTCCTAAAGGTAAAACTGTTCAAAAATATTTCGATTTTGGATAAATAGTTTACTGTTCATGAAATGGAACTTGGATAGGAACATTGATGCCGAGTCAAAATGTTGATGAACTCCATAGCAAAAACAGTGTTCAATATACCCAGCGTTGAAACTGTAATGCAGTTTCTATATTTTATGACAAATAAACATTTTTCGCTGTTCAAGCAAGTTTAAAAAAATCTAAGAGGCAATTAATAAATAGCGAACACTGCGTTTTTACCTACTCTAATTAGATTGCATACTTTATTTCACAACTCATTTGTTTCAGTAAATCTGTATACGAAATAGTAAATGCCTGCTGTGATTGAACAAATTCTCAATTTTTCTTTACTGTGGAGAAATAATTACTCATCGGAAGAACTTGACAGTGTTCAATAAAAGGATGCTACGTTAGATTTCATGAAGGCGAAAAATTAACTCTTGAAATCTGTACACTATCCTGATTGAATGTCATATAGATACAAAGAACGACAGAACGCTGTAATTGAGATGGCAAACTTGGTTCTCCTCGAGGAAAATGTGGAAGGCGCAACATTCTGGATGACAAAGATTGACGGTCTCTATTCGAATTGGTGAAGAACAATCGACGTTCTTCAACGCAAAAAATAACTAGCGAGTTTTACATAGGTTCAAAAACAATTTTACGAAGAACTCAACATCGAGAGTAAAAAAATGTATTAAGTCAAATGCCAATCATCCAAGAAGCCAATAGTGCGGACAACTACTCAGAAAAAACGTTGATTATTAGTCCGAGAGCAAGATTGGCCTGTTGGGAGTGCGATGCTGTGGGGCTGTTATTACTAGGATGGACATCGATTTGTCATTATTTGCAATTAGAAAATAAACTCACAGCAGTATTTGGAAACACTTTCTGACCACATTCATCTTTCAATGGAGTTTTATTTTCCTATTAACTACCGGATCTTTGAGGACAACAATGCTCGTATTCACGAGGCTGGTATTGCTTGAGGACCAAAAATAATTTAGCTAATGGACTGGCCACAGCAATTTTCTGATCTGTAATTTATTGAAAACGTATGGGATGAGCATCAGAGGAACCTGCGTAACTCATGCTTCCTTCTCTTCATTGACTGCTTTTGGGGACAGGTTCCTCCAATTATCGCCAAAAATAACGATACAGGGGATCCAGAATCTGGCAGAATCAATGTCTGCTGGAATGAAAGCTGGCAGTCGAGCTAATTACAGGCAATCTAATGGCGTGCCAATACATTTCTGAACCATACAACATTTTTCTATTCCCCCAGTATGTGTGCATTGTGTATAGAAGCAACATGCAAAATGATTGAGTTGAGTCTAATGTTCTGCCTTGGTCTCGTTATATTTAGGTCAGTTCAGTTTGAAATTTAAAAATAAACTCAAGGAATTTTGACGAATTACGCTTCGGCTTCATGTTCTACTCGAGAAAGTCAATTTGAACGAGCAAATACAGCGCGTGAAAGCTCGCTTTGAGCGCTCCTTGTTGTTCCACTGATGCGCATTGCTCTCAGTTGGCGTTCAATCGTGGAGACGAGTCTGCCCCAAAAAGTGTCACCTGCGTTGTAATCTGCTTGTGTGTCCATGCTCCGCATGAAGCAAACATCAGTAACTGTTATGAGGGAAAAATGTTCACTATATAAATTATGTTTCACGCACATTTCTCTGCTTATTCCTCATCACTTATCAGAAGTAAGTTTCATTCCGTGAAATGTTTTACGAAACATGTCAATATAACATCGACTGACGGTCAATTTTAAGCGTGGAAGTTAGAATTTTTTTTTGACTGCAAAGTTTTCCCTCCTCTTTTATGACTTTTAAATATCAACAAACCTTTCATTTGTTAGGGGCAATGATGTTTCGACTCAAGTCTGAAGCCAAAGTGTTCCTATTCAATGTGTTAAACTAGTTATCAATGTTTTTTCTTTTTTTTCAATTTTAATTTAGATTCTTTTGTTTACTGTCTGTTCTTTCAGTACTTCATGGATCTGTGATCTATTTTATTTATTTCAATTTTAGACTATCACAAACCTATTTTGTTCGATCAGATTTGCCAGAAAGTGAGCGCATTTAACACATTGTAGTAGCATTCTTTGCTCTTGGTGAGGAGGGTGATTGAGACGAAACTGAATTTAAAATTAACATAAGTTCATAGTTAACTTATTTTTGTAATTTTCAGTAATGAAAATCACTATTGCAGTTGACATTTTATGTCAACTGGGAATTAATTTCGTCTCGTACAATTTTTTTTAATTCTCATTCTTTTGCACGATAGACGTTTAACTCGTGTCATTTTGTGTTCTTGAAGTCGAGAAGAGTGCAATCAATTGATATAAAATTTAAGGATAATAATATTAGATAAACGAAGAAAATGAAGCATTCAGGTGCACAACCACTTGAGCTAAGTTACGATTATTAAGTGAGAACCTAGATTTAAAAATCATGTTTTCTCCATTTTGATGGTCTGTTCAGAATTTACTTCATTTAACCTCATATTCCGTTCCCATTAGAGGTATTGCTATAATTATAAATTCCTAATTATTCATCTTAAACAACACTTTGGGTCAATCGGCTCGTTTAATCCTTCATTTTCTATGATAAAGCTAAAATTGCCAGAGCCAAATACTTTATCCGATTCACAAATACCCTCATGAACACAAATCGAAAAACTTGCGAGCTTATCCTATAATGGAGAAAAAATACTGTTTCCTGGGGACACACTTTATATGGTTTGAAAATCTCAATTAATGAGAGACTCTGTAAGTTATCACTTAATTTCTTGTTCATTAGCGATTCACACATAAATCATGGAATATTGAATTTCTAGGTACACAAATAAAGATTCAAAGAATTGTTTTACTATGGTATAATTTCCATGTTATTTTGCTCATTTAAAGTTTTCTACTTTTGTTACTTCGGTGTGCAAAGAAAACATGGGGACATTTGATTTCTTGCAGGTATTTCCTACAGCGTTTTTACTGTTATAGTGTGGCCCCTGATTTAAATTTTGAAAGGTCAGGTTACAACACTAAGGAGCGCTAAACAATGGCACATTCAGAGTGGCTTTTCAAGCACTCATTGTTTATGGATTCTATTTAGGTTGCATCATGTGTTAGATTGATATGCATTTTGTGCAGGTACGACAAATCAGTCAAACGATACGAGTCAACGCACTTTATGGCTTTCCCACTGCATTTCTGGTCCACAAACGCGGTATTCGCGTCCTAAAGCAGCTCGGTCAATCAAAATGACGCCAGAGTACACCGAGAAATTTTTCCGAATCGCTGGGGCATTCGCTTTGCATTTTGGTAATTGATCATAATTCTACAGCGGCATTAGCCATGCAGGCCTCGTCTGCTCAGTTTGAAGGCACGCCAAAACAGGCAATAAATGAGCGAGCTGTTCAGCCCCACGTTCTGGGAGCGAAGGTAAAAAAGTGAATAATTGAGCATCACTGAATGCCTTGCAACACACACACGGTTAGGAATGGAATGCCTAAATTTAACTCCAAGGAAAGAGACATGTACTTGGATTTCTTCCTCCACCACGAGCATAAACAAAGTTAAATGATTTGCACTGCCATTTAATGTAAACATCAAACAGCTATCTACAGAGACCGATAAAAATAGGTTGAAGAAAGATGAGTTAAAAACAAAAGCTGATATTTATTTCGAATTGTTAGGAATTTTTAGAGATCGCACTTTGTTGTGTCGGTTCGTATAGAAACATGTGTATAAAACATTTTCATTTTTTTGACTGGAGGGGAGCTTTCATATTTTGCCGTAATTTTCACGTTACGTTAATGTTATGTTATTTTATTGGCATTCGTTATTTTCAAGTTAATAATTAATTTCATTCTTCAAGTGGGACACAAAGCCATAGGGAATGTAAACATCAAAACTTAATGTACAAACATTGTCCAATGTGCAAACGATAAAAATAATCAATAGAGTGTTTGACAAAATAAAAGACATCATTGAATGATAAATATACATCTCGGTACGAGAAAGTCTTAAACCTTAATGTCAAGTCAATAAAAAAATAAAAATTAAATAGGAACTATCATACGTCAATGCTGTAGACCGCAAACTGTAATCCTGCCTCTTGTAAAATAAGCAGCGAGCACAAGTTTTGCGATTTAAATTGTATGTAACTAAAACTAAGGAGAACAAGGGTTGGCTTGTCATAAACGATAAATACTTCAATATCCGTCCCAAAGAATAGTACCGTGTAGGACGCTGAATTTGATACACTTAGTTAAGCGGTGCCGAGCAAAAAGTTCAGCATGATGCAGAAGCAGCAAACTGTTATGACTTCTTTCCAAAACCTATTTTTAGGTTTGAAACGTATTGAGCCACAGGTAAGTATCAAAATAATTTTTGATTTAATCAACTAATTTTATGAAATGATTTTAAGCTATGTCAAAAAATCGACACCAGAATAAGTGTTTTGATTAAAATTCGTATCATCGGTACTGCTTGACATTAGTTAAACGTTCAAATCCAGACGAGATATGCTTCGATTCATCACAAGATGAACTTAATTTCCCGGATTGGCAGTTTGTCAATTTTTCTTCCTCATGTATGTGAGCCTTGCAATTTCTCTTCAATAGAAACCGTTTACAGCGTGTGCCGCAACACATGGGTGTATTTTATCAATATTCGTGACTCAGTTTTTTTGAAAGCTTGATACCTAATTGATCATTAGGTTCTTTGGTGCGTAAGGGTGCTGCCACTTTGAGACATTTTATCGCAAATCATTTCTCCAGAGACGCAGTATTTTTAGTTGTTAATCTTCCAGTAGATTTTCGTATATCCAGAGAAGAAGCCTATCATAATTTCCCCAACAGCGAGCAGTAACAATTCCGTGTGAAGAGCACTTATATATAGACGAAGAATTTACTGCAGGGAATTAATTACTGGAGCAGAATAACTTGACGGTGTAATGTTGATAACAAGTTATGCAACCCATTTATATCGCCAGTAAACTAGCATGGTTTAACAAAATTCAACCAATTATTACAATTATCTTTCATATTTTAGGGCCCCCTACGTCAAAGGTGGTTCAGAAAAAGAACAACATATTTTGAAGGCGGACAATGTTCTGATCGGCTAATACGATTACGGAATAATGGTTGAAGTGCAGGAGAAATGACTTTTTCCGAAAACGCACGTTTTGTCTACAAATTTAAACTAGTTGATTTCCGATCGTGTAAAATCGAGGTAACAGGAAGAAATTTGTGGCAACTAATTTATTGTAGCGTGAAAATAATGTAAAAAATGTGCGAAGAATGATTGGGTTATTGTTAGTTTCTGTGCATTCAAAAATAGAAAATCCCAATTTGGGATGACATTTTTTTCGTTTGTATGAAATTTAAATAAATTAAATTCGAAATAAATTGTTAAAGCATTTCACGGTTTCTATTAGAACCTAACAAATTATTTTCCATCTTAATGACACGCAATGAATTCTTCATTCGTTCATTCGGCATTCATAATTGATACGTTAGGTTTTGCATGTGGATTGGTAAAAACAAATTAACTGAAACGTAGAGCACCACAATTATCTGAACGTCGCACAATGATTTAAAAAATAATTTTGTCTCTGACGTCAGCTGGAGGAAAGTCAACCGAAATCTGTTGCTCATGTAGAAAAAATTATTCGAAGAAATATGTCAGCAATATCTCTCAGAACAGTGTTTCCTAGGAAGTCAATGGGTGTAACCTCTTGTCACTGCTTTTCTGATAAAGGATATCGGGAAGTACTCATACTTTTTTTTTCACGCTGGGCATGTAAAAGAATGGCATTTCTTCGAGAACGTTCTCGCAAATAACTGCTCATTTTTTGTAGTCAAAATACATGGTATACAGAGTTTGCCACGGAAAACGAAACCTGAAGTAAAATTTTCCATTTTTCAAAAACCTTTTGTTGCATTTTATTCTGTTTCGACCAGTCATCGTTGAACGCTTTGCGTTTCGGTAAAATATCTTCAAAAACATTTTCCTAGAAATATTCTACTACAGGCTTTCAGAAATTTTCAGCAGGAAAGTTAAACAATAAAATGTACAAGTCACAACTCTACTATAGTTCAAGTTTTAGAAAAATTAGCAATATCATCTCTTCTCTGAACCTTGGCCTGTATCTGTGACACCAATATTTGACAAAAAGGACGAGCATTTTTAACACATTGAATTCGTTAGTGACTTTTTCTTTCAATTGAAATTAATTACAGAAATCTGTAGACTGATGGTTATAAGAACACGGTTGAAAGAAGTTTTTAATAACTATATAGTTTTATTAAGTCAAGAAATTGAGTGGCGTCAAAGAGTCCCATATTTATCACCGTGTGTTCATTTCGATGTGGATACTTGAAGACGCAAGTAAACTCCCAACATCTTTATACAAATAAAATCGACTGTTCATCAAACGAGGTGTTTCATCGATGCAATCAAGAGCTCAAAAGTGCATGTAGTGAAATACTTCGGTTAGCATTATGCAACAATCCTTTAAATGTTTATGACTCTCCTGAGCTCTTTTGTGCCAGAATGATTTATGCAGGATATATCATAAATTTGCGCTTTGGAAAAAATCTTTTCTGAGCTAATTATTTGGCTTACTGGTGGGTGTAAGCGCGAAAAGATATGTAGTTAGAATGTCGACCTCTTGGTCTTAGACGCAGTTATATTAATTAACATATTTTACTTACAAAATTAATCCCTAATATCGCAAGTTCCTAAGCTCGGATTCCAATGTAAGTGCGCACTAACGAGAGCGTTTTCATCAATGCGTCGCTGGTATTGTTTTTCATTACATGTATTCACAAGCTTTGACTTTTTTCATGCTTTTCTCTAAATCATGTTTCAATTATTGACATGGATATTACGAAACCTATGTGTGTGAATCAATTCTGGCTCTTTACATTAAGACATTCAAAAAACGAAAATGGTTCTTGGATTTTTTATTCCAAATTAACTGTTTTTACATTATTTTTCTTTTCTGGATAAAATTGAGGGCAAGGGTGTGAAAAACGGTTTGTTTCTTCCTTTTAATTAAAAATGTAATTAAAACGAAAAATAAAGAGATAATATAGTTCTTAATAATTTGTTCAACATACACGTAGTAAAATATTTGGTAAAACCATCGGATGAGTGAGTCTCATAGCAATCAGGTCAGAAATATTACACATGGATTGGACACGCTGGTAGACGATAGCCTTGAAAGAAAAACTCTGCTTCGTCTGCTATTTTTCACGCTAATGAAGTGTTTCATTTTACTTTCTATTCATGAAACCTTTACGTTGAACAAATCATTCTATTCAACGAATTATAATTAAAAATAAAATACCAGTAAATATGACATTGACGTGATATATCACATATCATGTCATGAATGTCATTGCTGGAAGACACAAACTCTAGCTATTTGACCTTCATTTGTAATCTTCCTCTGCGTATGTGAATCATTCGTCGTAGCAAAAATTTCATTTATGAAGTGTAAATTCGCTGAATGTTATTGTGTTATTAGTAATACCTATGTTCATTAAGTTGAGATAGCTCTATCGTTTTTAACGACCCCTTGCACATGCATCTTATGTGAAGGTATCGGGGTGAATCATTCTGGAAGTCCAGGGCAATATTTATTTGAAATCTGTTTGTGCATTCCAGAAAAATCGAACATTTTAAATCGTGCCTTGTTAAGAACATCATAACTTTCTTCATCATTTTAGTTGCGTTCAACTTTGAAAGTGTTCTGTTTCTCCTTCTTAAATGTTGGCGTTTACTTTCATATTGAATCTTCACAGTTAATTTTGTCAAAAAGCTGCGCAATTGATCATGAACCACTATCATCATTTGGCCACGTAGCTACCGTCCTTTATTATTAAATGTTACTAGCTAATTTTCACAAAATAGGTGTAATATTTGTTACAAACCACTCTGATCGAAAACTTTACCTCTTGCTACTTTAACAGGGACCAACGGTTTTCACCCTACTTTACGGGGCGTGCCTGCTTTTTTTTCAAACGTTCAAGAGTAATACCGGATGCTTCCTGGATAGAAGCACTGCATTATTCCCTTTTCGAGTTTAACTAGCTGGTGCTGGGTGCTGGGTTCCATGTGCCGGGTGATGGATAATTGAGATATGACTGTAACTGATTTTTACATCAGGAAACAACGGGGGCAAAAAAGATTCACTTCACTTACACAATGTGTACCACTTGCGGTCAGTGAGTACCACGTTCCACCGGCCAGCTGATGAACTGTTTTCTGCACTGCATGAGATGAACGTGCTAAAATTATGAAATGATTCCTTTTTTTAACTGGGAATTAACACAGGTTACGCTTCATAGCCCTGCTCTGTCGAGGGACAACCTGAGCATCGATTTGAGATAAATATACAGGTAGTATGATTTCAATATGCTGTTCATGGTATGTCTGTGTAATCACGTGCACTGCACCTGAGCACGATCTTCATTGTTGATCACAAATGGATATAAACATTTTACCCAATTTGATAGAGGCATGAAAGGTTCTAAATTCTTGCGAAGGTTGGCTTACTTCCTAAATCTTGGTTAATGTCGTTGGACATTTTCTCGTTATCCTGATCTCAGAGGTTCACGCAGTAACATTTAAGTCATTCCTTCATAAATGGCTTTCTTAGTTAGGAGGAAAATTTTACTTCTTTTATCTAACGAAGTAAAAAAATATGTCATGAATCCAAATTGGGTAGAGCATGCAGACCCTCGACCATACTGGAGAAACGTCCGTACATGCCAAGCAATCGTCCTTTGAGTACAATAGTACTTGAAGTGTTTATTGTGGGTTCAAGAAAAACCGACAAACACACTCTGACCACTCACTCCCAAAATAATGACAGGATATTTGGAATATATTTTTCACACTACTTACAAAAATGGAACTCTGCCAAAATATTCCTCCTGATCAAGTAATGTTACTGATCGGTCAAAAATTAAACATTTTGTTCTATCTCTGTGAATCTATCTCTTATTTATAGATGTTATTTGCAGCAGGCCAAATCATTCTCGTCAATGCGTACTTGGCCGAAGATTGTTGTTGTCTTGCTGGAAAGAACTTGCTCGTAGTTAATATTCAATGTTTTCTCCTCTACGTAGTCTCGGTTACACGAGCCTGAGATGAAAAAATATACTGCTTTATGAATAAAACTAATTGATTGGTGTAGTAGTCGGATATCGTTGGGAATAAGGTGGTCCCAGTCTTTTTAAGTAAAACTGTCGCACTCTTCACTAAATTTAGGGTGCAATATTCACATCAGCTGGTTAACGCGGGAAAATAAAAACGCTGGAGAATGGAAAACACTTTTGTAGATTCTGGCTTTGCTCATGGAATGAGAGTAAAAATACTTTGCGCTCAGATTTTTTTCTCCATAACTCTTCAGAATGAACAACTCAAATTAGCGCTGATCTTGTAAGAGCTCCAGTGCAGTTAATTTCAACTGCTATTAAGGGCGATGCAAAATGTTTCTAACAATTGAAACGACTGGTAAACTTCGACCAAAAAGCATAATGTGAGTGACTTCGTGCAGCTTTTCATGCGATTGAAAGAGCTACTTTAGGCATATTCATGACCGATGTCCCTCTTCTGTCCCTCTCACTTAAACTTTATCAAGTCGGCGGGTACAATCTTCTCTGTTCTACTCAGTGCTTGATTGCTAAGCTAACTGCAAGATAAACCTAGCTTGCGTCTAACTCGACAAGTCAACAGATAGGAAACGTTTCTGTTTGCTTCTGAGCCGAACTGCATTTAATCGCAAAGCTTCTTATTCTTCCACAGGCATCGTTTTCGCCAATAACTAGAAGATACCACGGTTGAGATAGAAATTTCGCCGTGGTGCAATCATCGCCCATCGATAGCACTTTGGTGGAGTTACTTTTAGAAAATTAACTTCCACGGCACGGGACGAACTTACGAAACTATTGGAAGGTGTAATTTGAGCAGACAAAACTCAAGATTTAATAATGAACACTAGCGTTAAAATTATATTTTGTGAGGCAGAAGGTATTTTTCTCTTCATGTAGTCAACGACTTGAACTTAATATAAATTATTGTTCCAAAATTTGAGTGTGTTCTTTTTGTTATTTCTGATATCCTAGTTTTCTGATATATCAGTTAGCATTCTCGCCAGAATGTGGCAAATTAATTTACCTTATACGTATTTAAGTACTGTTTCAATATGAGGGAGGACACATAATACTGCGTGTGATTTGGTAATAACCATGTTTCAAAACATTTATGAAGTGTAGGAGAGGAAATAACCAGTTCATAAAATTTAAAATCAAACCCTCAAAGTGTACATACCTCAAAAAGCCAATTAAGATAAAGTGAAAGAAACAATGGCTGCTCCGAGTAGAGCTTCTTTCAACTGTTGTATCAATTATGTCTTTCCTCGTTGCAATAATAATTATGTTATTGAGTTATTTCTCTACTCTAATATTTACTCAAGGATTCTTCATACTTTAAATTTTAATTCTCCAATGTTTTAACCAAAAGGCATTGTATGCAAAAAAAAGATGAAAAATTTCTGAGTATTTCGCCAAAATAATGAGAAATTACTTTTATTTTATTATTTTAGAAAATTTGTAAAATACAACGTGATTTCAAAAACTGTTCAGCGAAAGCACAAATTATTTACCCTTTTCCAAAGCCAAGAGATCTATATATGGTCGAGCATCCCTCGAGAATAACAATGTGAATCACAGGTATTGAATCTGCTGTTAATTATAATTTGTGAGAAGATAATTTTCAGCCCTGTTCTGAGCAGCAGACAGATCGTGTGGTGCCTCTTCTCACAGACAGGTCGTGTGGTGCCTCTTCTCACAAACAGGTCGTGTGGTGCCTCTTCTCACAGACAGGTCGTATAGTGCCTCTTCTCACAGGCAGGTCGTATGGTACCTCTTCTCACAGACAGGTCGAGTGGTGCCACATCTCATTGACAGGTCGTGGGGTGCTTCTCCTCACAGACATGTCGTATGGTGCCTCTTCTCACAGACAGGTCGTGTGGTGCTTCTTCTCACAGACATGCCGTGTGGTGCCTCTTCTCACTGACAAGTCGTGTGGTGCCTCTTCTCACAGACAGGTCGTGTGGCGCCTCTTCTCACAGACAGGTCGTGAGGTGCCTCTTTTCACAGACAGGTCGAGTGGTGCCTCTTCTCACGGACTGGTCGTGTGGTGCCTCTTCTCACAGACAGGTCGAGTGGTGCCTCTTCTCACGGACTGGTCGTGTTGTGCCTCTTCTCACAGACAGGTCGAGTGGTGCCTCTTCTCACGGACTGGTCGTGTGGTGCTTCTTCTCACAGACATGCCGTGTGGTGCCTCTTCTCACTGACAAGTCGTGTGGTGCCTCTTCTCACAGACAGGTCGTGTGGTGCCTCTTCTCACAGACAGGCTGAGTGATGCCTCTTCTCACGGACTGGTCGTGTTGTGCCTCTTCTTTAGTTCATGTGTATGCTCGCATGATAAACATTGGCTTTAAAAATTAGGAGAGAAAAGTCACGAACTCACATATTAATTCATAAAGAACAATGAACATTTACATTTCCATCGAAGTTCGAGTACAACCAAAATTATTATGAGCTCTCGTATACGTACAATTTTGGACAAGGATAGAGCATGTTGTAAATCTGAAGTTATTCATCACATGCTGAGTGTGTAAGCTCCGTTCTTTGCTCACTGGGTTATTTATTTCATACAAACTACGGCCTCTCACTGAGTCCCAGAAGACATCGAGTCTTGCTCGCCTCAAGTCTCAGTATTTGAAGGGGCGGATTACAGATGTTTTTACGCCAAACATTGTTATTGTCAACAAGATTGATCAAATAAATGAAAAGTTTCCGATAACTGAGCAGAACATTTCTCCACTCTTATTCGGGTATTTTAGCCTCATATTACACGGCTCTGCAAATTAATTCGCCGTTGCTTCTGAATCGCATTCATTGAAAATCTGCGTCAACCAATCGGTTACAAGGGATGAAAATCAAACGTCGTTTTAAGGAGAACATTCGAACCACAATGCAGAGAAAATTATCTATGAAGTGGCTCTTCAGAAGTCATGGTAGATTGATTTTACATCCGATTCAGCTGAAATTTCGGCTGTAGATTTGAATGATATTGATCGATTGAAATTACGATGATGTGTCGCACGAACACTATTTTTTAACAAATTTTTCGTTGAAAAGTTGATATAAGAAATCGGACATGCTTATCGCTCTCTTATATTTCACGATTTATTGCTTGAACAGCAACCCACCTCAACTACTCATCCGGAATTATTTTTTCTCCTGGAAGTGCATTTCAAATATAACAAAATTTTGTATTTTCAAACCAATGATAAATACTCTTTAAATTTTCTTTACGCGAATATCGCAGATCAACAAGGCGCTTAAATAAAAAAACCGGCGTCGAAGCGAAATTCCCTTCGATCATTTAAATCGGTACAATGCTGGCAAGTATTTTGAAAATAGCAGCCTTCATGCCAAAAAAACATGATCACTCGAATTTACATTTGGCTGATACGGAAATTCTGAATCTTTATCGACGAAAGAGCTGAAGCGTAAACCAGAGCTGGTATTTTTGTTACCGCAAAATCTGAAATCACTCTTTTTTTAATTGTTCACATTTTTTATGATTTGAAAACAGTCAAAATTTCAACACGATCCAAGCCCAACAATACATAAATGACGCTTCGCAACCTGATCTTATGAGAATGATCGCTGTGCTTTAATATTCGACATTTCCTAAAATCTTTTTTCGTTTTACGCAGAGTGCTTGCATGGTTGCACTAAGAAAACGCATCACGTCCTTGTTTTCTTTTGAGCTCGAAGGCAAACAAAAGCCTTTGTTGGGAGCGTTTGTTTTCTGAGGTGTTGTTGCGTCCTTTATTGCCTCGAGTGGGTCTCCAAAAACCGCACCCTGGAGGGCCATAGTCAAATAAAACCTTTCTTACTGTTCACATTGGTTCGAGGGACACCAACGCCCTCGCCGCCCAAATTGAGACAAGTTCCCTCGCTGCGTCCTCAAATAAGGAATCCTCTCAACTATCTTCTCCCAAACTCTTCCCGTGCCGGCCAAATTTTTCTCTAACTCCTGAGAAATACATGCCGTAAACTTTCACTCTACCTGCACTCACTTTATCTCAGAGAAAATAGGAAAATGTTTCGGAGAGTGTTTATTTCCCACATAATGATTTAATTTCCTAATTGATTTTTCTGCCTATTGATATTAAAATTTAGAAGCAGAATTTATCCACAATTCTTTGAACTCGAGCCGCTGAACTAAATTTGTTTTCTTTTCTCGGCTACAAATTTCTCAAATGTTGGAGAGAACATCCAGCCACAAGTAGAGTGCAAAGGTTTTGGGAAAAAGGAGGGCGTTGCTTCTGTTTTTTTCAAGGGTGTCGAAAAAAGAGCAGGCTGGAAGTTTTGATAGGGTAGTGATTGGTGTAAAATGTAATTTTTCTCCGATGTATGGCAGATTACAAACTCAGTTTATTCACGGCGTGTTTCACGCTTCTCGTGTTGTAGGGGAAATGCTGTAACAATGTTTTTGTCTTTCTTATTCTTTAAACGGAATTGAACCATGCACAACACGTATTTTAGTTCGTCATCACACTTTAAAACATACTCTCGGAAGCAAGACTAAAGAACTCGATCTCTAGGAGAATCGGATGGAAATCTATCAGACTCATTAAGTTATCATGACTTTGGTTGTTTGCACAGTTTTTCAACTCAAATAGTTCTGTGGTATTTAAACCTAAAATTGTTTCTAAATGACCCGCTGTGGATTCAGTGCTTCCTCGGAGCACTTCAAATCGATATAAGCAACACAAAATACCGAAAATTAGGAGAAGGTATGTAAAATTGATACAGGAGGTAAAATAGACCCAACAATGTTTTATACATCTCTCAGCGTTTTTTCCGCAACTATTTCACGTCGCTGCCTGCTTTATTAATATCACAAAATAAACATGTAGTAAAAAAATCGATGAAATCAAATTTTTGTGGTATAATCAGAGTGGGATTTCGGTTGATTTCCATTTCACCTCTCACATGCGCAGTTGATCCTCAAATTTCAAACACATATTCATGAAAATCTCAGCTTGTACAAATAAAAATCTGTTGCAGTTACTCTCAGCTTGATCTGAGCCTAGTATTGGTTGAATAATTACGACATATTTTGTACTTGTGTGCTGACGCTCGCAAAAGATAATTTTGCTTTACTTGTGAATCGGCTGTACTAAGTAGTATTTAATATTTAGCCTAAATTGCGACGTTCTAAGGAAGTTTAATATGCCACTTAACATTTGGGGAGAATTTATTGTATTATTTGTTACACGATTTTCAGTGTTGCAAAACTGTTGAGTGATGGCTAGAAAGGTAATTTTGTGATTGTTTTCACACATTTACTATTTGCTTCTTTTTCTGTAACGCAATTTTTTAAATAAGATTCGGAACGTCATTTACTTCCGCCCATAATTTGACACTCATTTGCTATTTACCTAGTTTACTGCACTCCATTGACATTATAATTTATTTATTTAAAATCTTGCAAATTCGTGCCGCCAAATGTGACGGGACACTGGAAAGATGTGCTGAACGTCTAAATGAACAAATGAGTGAGTAAGTACACAGCAACGTTTATGGAGAAAATAGATTAAACATTCTGGAGCAAATCTGTTCTACAGAAGTTAATTTTCTACAATGAGAGTGACCTACTCCTGAAAAAAATTCATCGTATTTTTTAATTTAAATTACCCAATCCATTTATCTTAACACTTCTTTCTCTATCTTGTTTAGGATCTTTTCCATATAGGCCCCGCCACTAATGCAACACATAAGTTCACCCACTTGTAACTTTCGAAATAATGCACCTATCGACTTCAAATTACTCTCAAACGAAAGATTAAAACATTCTTTAGTTTGAGAGTAATTTGAAGTCGAAAGGTGTTATATTTTGAAAGCTACAAGTGGGTGAACTTAAGTGTTGCATTAGTGCCTGGGCTTATCTGGAAAATATCCTTTGTTTATATCTACATATCTTAATAATTCTACTGTAGCTTATTCGGTGCTACTATAAAGTGAGGTCTACTGCCATTAAATTGCCTAGCCAGGTGCAGTTTGAAATGTAGAAATTCGTGTTTATCGATAAATTAGATGAATGGAAATAAGTCATATCCATTAGTAACATAACCTAACCAAACAGAACCTCACGCTATTTGTAGTACTAGCTAGAGGTAGATCCCATGCTATAATGTGGTAGACCTCACGCTATAGCAGCACCGCTTATCCTTCCATCTCTCAACTCATCTTTAATAACCTTAACTAACGTATGATATTTGATTTATCCTGAGCAAACCTTACTTTTCAGAGCGTAGCTTAGCCAACCCTTGAATTTCCTATATTGGCTGAACGACATTTGACCCCATAATGGCTATTATCCGTCGCAATGATACCTATTAAAACACTCAAATATCATCTTAACAGATTGACTGCGTATTGGTACGTGTGTGAACCACTAAATAAATTGCTCATTTACGCGGCTCTATCAATGAATAGCATTTCAGTTATTTCACTCTTTTTATTTTAATTAGACCACAGCGTACAGCATGAAACGTTATCATGTAATAACATTTTCTCCCTTCTTGTCCATTCTGCTCCTTCCAACCTAAGCAAACCGACCGTAGCAACAGCGCAAATACAGTTAATATGGCAATTAATTTTCCAATACAATACGAAGGAAGAAAGTATATACCAAAACTATCTTAACCGATCCTCATCTATGTATTCTATCTTAGCCTCACCTACCTTAACCTATCCTATACTAATCTCATTTCTAATTTCCTTTTACTAAAGCACTTTAGACCCAGTAACGACAGCCAACTGAAACTGCGCGTGTAAAACATCTTTAATGATAATCGTCAGCCACAATACGGGTTTCTATGCAGTTGTGAAACCCGCATGCAGTTGTGAAAAGACTTATGTTCATATGATGCTTACCGAATTAAATAGGAAATTATTACACGAATAATGTAGGTTAGTTTCCCTTTACTCTAATTATTCAATGAACTATGTTTAAAACAATTAAGAATAAAAAAGCAAAAGAAATTAAATTTTTGATAAAAGAAAATTTCTATTACCTTCAAAATATATGCGATTAGGGCCCAATCGAAACTACTCCTGTATACTGTATTGAACTCGTTATAGCGATTCACTCCACAGAGCCTCGGCTATACCCGTATTTTTTTGAACATTTATTGTGTGGTGGTCACTAGCGTTGCAGCGCGATTTGAGCTGCGCAGTGCAGTTTGCTGCGGTATTTGAAGCATTGGCGTACAAGTCTACCGCAGTAGATAACTGCGCCGACAGCGAACGTCTCATATGCTCCGCCGTTCTTGCTCCTCGTTATCTATTGATGCCTGCAATAAGCTGCGCCGACCCCACTTCAACACTGCACCAATTTTTAACTGGGCTAATCTCAACTCGAGTTGATTTGCGTTCCTCCTGATAATGAAAGAAACAAACAAATTCGTTTGCCATCGTTATCATCAGCATTTTTTATTTCCAGAGGAAAATATTTCTAATGCTGCAATATTACATCATTGAATCACGAGGATATAAATGAACAGCTTGGATTGTTCAGCCCGGCCTAATGCACGTGCATTAAAAATATCTGTATATCAGTAATAGCAGAATAATTCCTAATCAAATAGCTGGATCAATATTGGTAAATGCCAAAAATGACAACGACCGTCACAAATCTTAACACTTATAAGAAAATTTTCGAAATAGTGACTGAGTTAATAATTTTTAAAAGGAATTCAGTATTTCGCATTCAGAAATTCTTTTGTGTTCGTGATATTACGATGACGTCGGAACGGTAAGACTGTAGAGCTCATAATAAAGTCGAAAACCTTGAAAATGACCAACCCCAAAACTCCAGTAGCTTACCGAACTTTGCCAGAGAAAATCTTCCCAGGGAATGACATCAGACTGACTAAAGCGCGTTCAACTTCCCGGAAAAATCCTGAGAACTAATCTGCTCCATAGCGTCTCTGGACTCATTTCTGACACTACTAACAGCTTTTTCTATGGAGCCAATAAAGAGAAAAATCTTCATTGGCTCTGAGCTCTCAAGCTTGGGCCTTTAAATTACCCTTGGCGTTTTTGCTTTTTCAAACCAGCCGTTACTGGGCTTTTCTTTGGTCTTGCCAGAGTCCATTACAGCTTAATGACCAGCACACTTGCTGCCAATGCCCCTAAATGAGGCTATCCATTAGTGCTCCTAAATTCTTCTTACAGTATATAAATCGGGTCGTCCCTGTTCACAGGGTTTGCTTTAGCTTTGTTTCTCTCGTTGATATCTCTGGTAATACTTACGAATTAGTCCTAGTAATTCAAACAGTAATATTACGGTTTTGTTTCTCTCCAATTGGACGAATGTACGATAGTTGTTATTGAACGTTTCAATTCAACAAGAAATCAATCTCGAAAGGTCAAAATGAAGACATTACGAACAAATCCAAAGCTATAAGAAGGCTAAACCTTCATTAAATACACCAGAATATTTTCAAATGGAACGCCTATTCAGTGGCATGCTGAATTGCCTCTGCTGTTAAATGTATAGGCAATTCATAGCATGGAAATCAACGGGGTTGAAACTGAAGCAAAATTTTTAAATTGTATAACTTCACAGGAAGAATGCACGTCTCAGCGTGAGAGCATGCAGATGGCTGTGTGAGGAGAACAGAGAGAAAGATTGGTGTGGGAACTGAGGCCGAAATTCTATGCTTCATGATAATGCAGTAGCTCTCTCGCAGAGCCTTCGTATTCGGGGACACTGTGTGCGCATCTGTGTTGATGAATAACTTAAAAGTGCATGCATGGTTTTCGAAATTATTTATCCTAAGGGAAGAAAACCAAATTGCATTTTTGTTTTGTTACCAGACACAAATTACTAGACTCAAACATCAATGCGCCTACAATGAACTACAGACAAGAAAATATTTCCCGAGTTTTTCAAGTTCTGATTAAATTGAGCAATAGCACAGTAAGTCTTTTTTCTTTATTGTAGAAACATGATGAAGTGATGCAAAAATTGTAATTAGTTTAGAACTGCATGAGCCAAAAGCTATACGATTTTAAAGAAGGGTACTAAAAAGTAAATTTCAAGCGAATTTCGGTAATGTTGGGTCATACAGTACATACAACAGAAACGTTTCATCATTCATTTATCCGTTGAATGTTCTTGATTACAGGTTAATTTCATCTCGAAGATGATTCACGGTGTGGAACCGTTCAACCTTAAATATCAATTCTTTTTCACACAATGTTCACCTCGGACATCTTGCTCTTAGCTTCAAAATTTTTGAATACAATTCACGAAATTTTGGAGCTATATTTTAATTTTATAGGTACTTCTCATTATATTTAATTCGTCCTATTTTTTACTAAAAATTTGAAAAATGTTTCGCAATAGAATTTAGTGCGTAAGAATATCGTAACTCTAAACGAAGGTCAAATGAACAATTTAAGTTACAACTTTAGAACTTGGCAGTGCATGTGTTCAAAAAGTCTTCACCGTGTCAATTATTTCACAGCAGGATTTTTAAGTTTGTTTTGTAAAATATTTAAAACATCGTAGTTGAATTCCGGATTTTCATTTACATTTTACAGAATGTATGTAGCAGACGCAGTCCCAAAAGTTACAGGGTTGGAATTCGGAAACTGTTTTCTGACTGAAGTTACTTTGATTCTAACATCCAAAAAATGTGGCTTTAATCTACACAGATTGAAGCGAGTCAGCGTGAAGCGATGCTGGCCAACGCAGCGATTCCCCTGAAGCTTTAGTTTCATGAAATGAGAATTAATCAGATTTATGGAACTCATCCATAGTTGTGAAAGTTGGCATAAAAATTTTTCCCGATTTGATACGATGCCTGTATTTCAAATATTTAAACCATAAAATATTCGTCCAGATCCAATAAATATGCATGTGTCAATTTCATTACTCATTTATTTGGAGGTAAAATAAAGGATGGCGCAAAAAGAACGCGTATATTTCACTCCAGAATAACTGGCATTATTTTCATTGCATATAAATGTACTCTCATCACTACAATAGGAAATGTAAAAAATTTACGAATTCTCATATTTGTTCACGTTTTAAAGGTAACGTCAGAAATTTGGTGGCCTTCTTCGTGAATACATAATAAAAGTCTTTCTTAGAAGTTCGCCATCCCATGCGTCAACGTGTCATGTGGAACAGTAGCAATTTCTTCACTTATTGCGACTGTAGGATCATTCAGTGTACGAGATTTGTTGAAATTGTACCTCATCCTTCAGGATGTGATGCAGGAAGCGACGAGACAAGCCCACAGCTGGAGCACGTCGCATGTAGGAGCTGCGAGGACTTGAAGAACAGACGCTCTTACTCTGCCGACATTCTCCGGCGTTCGCACCGTGCGAGGACGACCAGGCGACTTCTGCTTCACGACTGATTCAGTAGTGCGAAAAGAGACCCCTCAGCGCAATATTATGTTGCGATCTGGTATCGAACAATTTCACTGAATATTGAAGTGTGTAAGGAAATCCGTTGAACTGTGATGACAAAGTCATTACTTTTGAAGAAATATTAAACAGCAAAAACGCGATGCTGCACGGTCCTGAAACTGGAGCTGCTACTGAAACTAGACGTTCTAATGTTCCAAACAGAATGTTCCCCACCCCGCTATTTCACTCCAAGTCAAATATTACGAAATTCAAATTCATGCGGTTTTTCCCACAGCCCGGTATAACTTGTCTCATTTCGGTATTTCTTATCGCGATGCAGTTATTTTACATGATGCTGTATTCCCTTCAAATCATACCAAACTCTACACTTTCAATCGTTTGTATTGCAACGTCTAATTTACAATTTTCGCAGAGGAGTACAGGTGTAAACTGAGCACATGGAGCTACATGAAACCGTGACCAGTAAGTGGCCTTTTTTTTCAGTACAAAACTACCACAGTACATGAAGAGAGCAGTGTGCTATCCATACAAAGCTCACATTACCGCGTAAGCTTCCCACTCAGCTTCTGTCATCGAATTAAATCGTAATTAACACTTTGACCGTGACGTTAGCCGCTGGTGTACGTAAGGAGGGATTTTCATAATGCTGCTGACCGACCAGTATAGTCGCACACTCTATTTCTATAAATGCTTAATCAAAGCTAAATTAAAGCACTATCCAGTTAATGTTTGCTATTTTCCAAATTGCTTTCTACAATTGATCTTAAACTTGAGTTGAGTTTTGAACTTTAGTTTGACCCACTGCAGTCAACGAGTTAAAAACAAGGTCTCTGGACCCGTACTTGATTAGGTGATGAGAGACGCGTTTCAAACGCATTAGAAAAGACAACTTTATATTCTCTGTTTTTTTTTGTGTTCGTAAGGTACCAAGTTGTTTCGCTACGAAACATTTTGAAATTTTTTTTCGCAAGGCAAATACATGAAAAACTCCACATATTTCACAACCGAATGAGTCATGCATTTCATGTTCTAACGGAGTTGCGAAAAATCCCAAATCTTAGCGAAAAGAGCGTGCATTTCCGGGATCCAGCGGCAAAAATCACGCCAGTGAAATTTTGCTGATTAAATAGGAGTTTTAAGAATCGAAAAAACGAAAAAGATTTATGAATAATTTTTCAAGCTTCCTTAACAAAAATTAAGCTCTGTAATTGTTGAGTTTTTTGGGGAATGGGAATACGCCGTGTAAGTATACAATTATTCACCAGAATTAAACAATACCACAGTCCTTTAACACAGTATAGGTCATTTTTTTTTCTCATTAGTTGCGAAATATAGGTAGAAATTGAAATAATTGTTCATCGTCAGTAACAGAGTGTAAAATCAATTCATTTCAATCCAATGATGACCTGCGAGGAAGTGCGATAATGTCAAAAATTGAAAAAGTTCATGTTTTCACACAGAATGGAATTTTATGTGAAACGATCAAATTCCCTAAAGTATGTAAAATATTCCTATTGTAGTGTTTTCATTTCCTCACAAGAACTTGAAAATCACTCAAAGCCAATTACATTTATTCATGTCTGTTTTGCCGTACTTAATTAAATCCAGAACATATCATCCACGTCGAAAAAGCGGTCAAATAAGCCTATAATGTATCGTTCTGACCGAAAAGCATGACATTTCAACTTCATAAGAGATCGCTCACACTGAAGTAAATTTAGTTCAGAACCCATAGTCATGGTAATAAACGGCAGGGTTAATTATTTTGAACAGACTGTTGAGGCCAAAAATATTGACGTATTAAATCCTGGACAGATAGCTGAAGACAGAAAATACGTTAAATAAATCCAGAATAATTTGCTTTGATCCTGAGAAACAGGCAAATCAAATCTCCGTTTCGATGTTTTCACCCAGTCGTTACTTCAAGGAATTAACTGATTCGATTCTTTTAATTGGGTAGAGTTCTCAGTTTCCAGTTACTAAGATAGTTCTACCTTTGCATTCTGCCTCCCGTCCTTAATGAACAAATAACACTCATTGGATATCCTTCTGCGAGTATGTTTTTATACCGGAAGAAAATTCCTTTTGTAAATGGTTATTATTGACTTGGAATACCCTTGTTCCCAATAATAGGAGCAAGGCTAGACCAATGCTGTGGCAGCGCCAAGTATTTTCTAAATATTGTGAAACATAATTGTATCCAAATTCCTACTAGTCGCCGTGTGTTCAGATTAGTTGGTTTACGAGGGAGGAACCATCAGTTTGACAGCGCTCCAAAATCAGTCTCATCCGTCAGGACCGCTGATTTTGAACACTCCTGTTTTGAAACCACGTCACGACGAGTGATAATTTCGGTGATCAAGTTCTGCACAAAGACCGATATAAAAGCTCCCCAAAGTCTCACTTTGCTCAAGCAAGTCGACCGGGAATCTGTTCCATCTCACTCCCAAGATATAAGGTGGACGATGGCGTTTATGGAGAGCCAGGAAGAACAAATGACACTCATTTGATATCTCTCAGCGAGTAATATGTTTTGATAAGAGAAATGAATTCGTGCGCCAAATTCATTTTCATTGACTCTTTTGTTCCCAGCAGAGATTTTGTTTTTAGTTTCATATTTTATTATTGAAATTCACGAAATATTAGGCCTGTATTTTCACTTCTTTGGTGCTTCTCATTCTGTTCAATTAGTTTTATTTATTCTGCACAATGATTAGCAATAGAATTAACTGCTTAAGAATATCGTAACTCTTAACGAAGGTAGAACAAACAATTCAGTTCCAACATTAGAACTTGGATGTGAATGCGTTCAAAAAGTATTCACCGTGTCAATTATTTCACAGCAGGATTTTAACTATGTTTTTGCAGTACATATTAAAAATTGCCATTGAATTTCATTTTTTCATTTTGATTTTTATTTGAAGTAGATAGAGTTCTAATAGTTACAAGGAGGAATTCGGACTATATGATCTCCGCCGTAAGGCCAAAACAATTGAATTCTGATTCGTGTGCATGATTTAGTTTTAACAGTGGAATGATTGTTCGGTTGATAGCTGATACTCTGAACATTCAGAAAATCGTCGTACATCGCGTCGTAACGAAAGAATTACCATAGGTGTGCGCCAAGCATGTCCCAAAACTGTTGACGAACAAGCAAAATGCCAATCGATTTTCAACTGCAGGTGAACTGAAGGAGCCTACGTATATAGGACCTGATTGATTAGGCAAAATTTTACCGGTAGTAAAATGTGGGCATCTGAATACCGACAGAAGGTGAACCATCAACCGAATGATGAACCTCAGCGTCTTAGAGACAGGAAAATGCGAGGAACGAATTCTAAGTGATAACACAACACAATGCTGTTTGTTTCTTCGACGACAAGGATATAATCCAAAAGGAGTTTTTCTCTCTAGGATAAACCATCAACGCTCCCTGCTACGGTGAGGTTCAGGAAAGAAAAAGGAGATACGCTAGCCATGCGCAGGAAGACATTGTCGCTCTCCAGCTACTGCATCGCGACAATGCACCAAGCGGCACGTCTATGATCATCCGTAAGCTCGTGGCGAAACAACGTTGCAACGCTACCGTAATCTCCCTACACTCCTGACCTACACCTGCTGGCTTTTGTGTCACCGAGGATTAAGACCGAAGCTGTTTTGAGATTTTGAGAACACTGACGCTATATAAACAGCCTTGCCTATTCCTTCAAACGAGGTTTCCGTTGAATCCTTTAAGAGGACTTACCTGACATGGGAAAGTCGGTAGAAAAAATAAGGTGTTCATGGACAGTACTTTAAAAATAATGAATAATTTGCACCGATATCTTCATAAAACTATTTTGGAAATACGTAATTTAACACTTGTGAGTGCATTGTCTGAACATGGAGTGAAATTTTGTATGGCTCAAGTCCTCATTTATCGAAATACTCTACTATAAGGCACCTAATTGTTGACGTGTGCTGGATTGTTCCCATTATTATAGCGGGCGTGGATAGGTTCAAAAATTGCAAACGTATTTTTTTTACTACTGTCTGTCCGCATTCCTGTTTTTGTAAGTAGACGTTGAAGTTAGTTCATTCTGTAGTTGGAAAATCAGAGAGAAATATTTCTTACATCAGTATTCTTCTGCGTAAGGTGCCTTTTAGCCTTTCTTCTCTTTATTCGAAGTAAAATACATCTTGCAGTTGGTTAAATATTTACTTTGCTATTTTTGCATTACTACGGTTTACAATTGTACGCTTTATCAATATTTAAAGGCAATCTTGACGCTATTAAGCGAGACGTGTGTACTGAGGAGTGATAACAGTTCATTGCAATATTTTCGGATAAGACCGAATGACATAAAATATATTGGGTACATTTTATCGATTTAAAACATTTTCCGATTAGGAGTTATTCGACTAAGGTTGTAAAAAGTGATACACTTTGAAAAGACTGATGGCTTTGCTAGATCTCACAAATCAAAGACGATAGTCAAACCCAGAGTTAGTCGTCCATTTATTAGAGGAAACTGCGATATTCTTTCAGATAAAAGAGTTTGAAACACATGGAAAAATACTAAATTGCAAGATTTCCAGGCTTGTTTTACAGTGCAGGCTACGATATCTGTGTGTCGGGTCGCTCAACGCTAAGTGACGGCGATATGAACTGTTGTCGCCTGATATCATTTTATGAAATTGTTTTGGATTCCATTTGTAAATGTAGTTACGTAATGAATCCTCTATCATTAAGAATTTAAAGACGAAGAAAACAGCACGGAGAGGTGTCATATTTAATAGAATTTATGAAACTAAATATAAAATATCTGAATTAGTCAATTTTAAACGTTTCGGAGACCAGCTCCATCTTCAGTAAGTCTGAAAAAATAAAAACCAAAATTGGTAAGTTCAAGTCAAAAG
>JACJUY010000971.1:2168-25227 GCA_014220935.1 Platorchestia sp. MABIK | reverse complement strand
GGGAGGAGCTGTAGCAAGTTCACCGTCGCTCCACACCGACGCTCCACACCGCAGGTGTAAAATGAGCTTTAGACTGGGCGCATGTCTGCTAGTGAGTTGGTGTCCATGGAGCTTATAGACCGGTCGACCCTAATTTTTTCCTGGCGAATAGGTAGAAGTTCTATGTAGAGTACTAATCATTTCGGGCTTTCGCCCTATTATTACTGCTCGGGCTTTCGCCCTATTATCACTGTTTGAGCTTTCGCTCTATTATTACTGTTCGGGCTTTCGCCCTATTATTACTGTTCGGGCTTTCGCCCTATTATTACTGTTCGGGCTTTCGCCTTATTATTACTGTTCGGGCTTTCGCCCTATTATTACTGTTCGGGCTTTCGCCCTATTATTACTGTTCGGGCTTTGCCCTATTATAACTCTTCGGGTTTTTGCCCTATTATTACTCTTCGGGCTTTTGCCCTAATATTACTCTTCGGGCTTTTGCCCTATTATTACTCTTCGAGCTTTTGCCCTATTATTACTCTTCGGGCTTTTGCCCTATGACTAGGTTTAGTACATTTGAAGAAACCAAAGCTAAACGTGCTCTCCTTACTTTGCCAGGAGACGTTAAACGGCAGTCTGAGGGAGAAGGCAGCCCCGCATTGGTCTTCTCCGAAAGTTGTGACCGCCCGAAGCATATTTACCCACATCAGCACCTAATCTCATTATTTCTGTTAAGAAGAAATGTCGTGCTTGCACGTTTCACAGTAAATGCTCTCGGCCGTTCGATTTTCCTTTCCTCCTCAATTGCCAAGTGTTTTTCGTACCGAGTCACAAAGAACAAACTAAGCAGAATAAATCCCCGAAATCAAAATTCAAATAAACTTTCATCAAAAGAAACTATGATTTCAAATTTAAACAAATGAAGTTGTTAATTGAGAAAACTCCATCTAGTGAATCTTCCAACTTGCTCGATACTCGCAATTGACTACTCCTGGATTCGTCTAAGTCATCCTCTCTACAATCTCGTTCAAATTTCTCCGTATTGCATTTACGCCCTTCTTTAGAGACTTTATTCTACTCTTTCTTCATGTTACATGAAGGAAGTAAGAAGGACGTTTGGAACAGGCGGGAGGACGCACACTTCGATTTTCGGCGAAACGTCTTGAAAAACGTTCTCCGTTTCTCGTGAGACGATCATTCAGGCGGCCAGAATGTCTTCCTCCCACGCTACCGTCCTTGAACGGTCATGATAGCTTGATGGGTTTGGCGAGCGACCTCATTTACTGTGACCACAGATGTATTCAGTTAAGATGGCCGAAGCGAAATCTGTTTCACCCGCTCTTAGTATACTTCGATAACTTCAAAACGTTTTTGTGGAGGATTTTACTTCCCAGATTTGAGACACCGAGTGGGTGTGTGGTCTGTCTTTTGCGACCCATATCGTAAAGCCAAGCCCTCTCTACTAATCTTTATTATAAGCTTGCTCATAAACGTTTCCCAAGAAAAATATTTCAGTCATCCATTGAACATAGCCTTGATCAACTTTTCGAGACTGTTGAAATCACCGAGATTAAGGATAAGGGATTTGGAATATTTTATCCATTCCATCCATTAAAGGTAAATTGATGCTGTTCTGGTCATCTTACTGCCTGTGAAATATTCTGCATCATATCAGTATTGGAATTTCTGACCGCATTTGCAATGTTCATTTTTGTGGCTTCTTTCTTTCCAAGAATGCCTGTGTTTGGTGAAGTTAATAGAAGTGGAATAAGAAGTGTAGAAGTGAAAGGTGCGTTGGATGTGATGGAAAATGGGAAAGCACCAGGTATGGATGGTTGCACGGTAGAATGTCTAAAGAAAGGAGGAAATGTGGTTGTAGAATGGTTGGTACGTTTATTTAATGTGTGTTTTGGGGCTAGTAAAGTGCCGTTAGATAGAAAGTTTAGATTAGAAAGTTTATGAATGCAGGAGTTTGAGTATGAATGCTAAGAGGGGACTGTATGAAAGTTTGATTGTGCCAGTTTTGTTGTATAGAGCAGAGTCGTGGGATTTGAGAGTAGCTGAGAGGAGGAGGATGGATGTGTTTGAGATGAAGTGTTTGAGGAGCATGTATGGAGTGACAAGAAGAGATAGGATCAGGAATGAGTTGGTTAGGGGGCAAACGGGGGTTATCAAAAAGCTGAGAAGGCGAGTGGATGAAAGAGTGCTTGGATGGTTTGGGCATGTTGAAAGAATGAATGTTGAGCGGCTGGTGAAAAAGATTTATATGTCGGAAGTGAGTGGTATTAGAGTGCGTGGTAGACCACGGATGTGTTGGATGGATGGGATGAAGCGTGCTTTGTATGAAAGGGGTCTGACTGTGGATGTGGCGAGAGGGATGACTGCGGACAGAAGTGAGTGGGGGCAGTGGATAAGAAGGTAATTTCATTTTTGACGCCGTACTGGGAGCTTGCCCGCGTGTGATGGGGTTGACCTTCCTGTGCGGGGGGAGGGGCGGCACTCAATGAAGCGGTCGGGGTAAACCAGCTATGGCTGTCGGGCCTGTCCGTGGAAGGTGGTTGTGCTGAGCTGCTGCTGATCCTGGCAGTTCTGGTGCGGCCAGTGCTGCCTCTCTCGCATCCTAGTGACTTAGGGTGTTGTTTGTGGCCTGCTGTCGGCTGCCCTCCCGTAGGGAGGAGAGGCCTGGTATATGTATATGTATGTATGTTTTTTCCAACACACAACCCGCACTTAACAGCAAGTATCATGATTTTTTTGACCTTACCTATCGGCAGTACGATGACAGTTAAGTAAATCCCATTAGAGAACGTAAACTTTCTTTACTTCTTATGATCTCTGTTTTTTGATGAACCTGTTCCGTACAACAAGAGCCTGATCAACAAAACCAAAAGTGACCCGACAGAGTACAAAACCAACCGTCAATAGTGCAGTTATAATCGTCAAAATTATCAACCAGGTTGAAACAATATTTCAGAGTAGCTTGGTCTTTTTCTCATGGCTCACAGCTTCCAATTTTTCCAAGTTCATTGGCTTTCTGTGGTGAATCTAAGTTTTAAAGCAGTACCATCGATTTTTAATCAGATTGTGATACAGTGATTGAGATGGCCAGTTCAACACATTTATTTTGGTGTCGTGGAGCCAGTCGGTCACAACTTCTGTGGCATGTTTGAGATTTGGATCAAGCTGAAAGATCCAACGGCGTATAAGACCCAGTTTTCTTCTTCACTAAGTAGCCAAAAAAAGATGTATGGTTCAGAAATTCATTTACAGTAAATTTATCAAGCCCTTAGCTCGAATTGCAGTTTCACTCTACTTTCATTGACTTTACTAGATTCTGGAGCTTCCGCAGCCTTATTTGACCATTATAATTGTAGTAACTAGTCCTCCAGAGCAGTCAATGCTGAAAGAAGGGCGATGAGTCATGCGTTTTCCTCTACTGCTCATCTCATAAATTTTCAATTGAGTTCAAATCATGAGATTGTGTGGGCCAGCCCATAAGGTTTATGTTCTTTCATTCTCAATGGCCAACCTTGAAGCTTTGCGAATGCAAGCATTGTCGTCCAGAAAGATCCTGTTGCTCTGGGGAAAATAAGGATCAAAAAATAATTTCAAATAGTCCAGGTAGTTCATTTCGCTGTTGCATACAGTGGCAGATCCATGTTCATCTCGGAAAAATTAGCCACAAAGCATTTCACTGCCTCCAGATTCCTGAAGAGCTACGACGAAACAAGATCGATCCATAGATTTATGTGTCTGTTACCCTGCTCTGACACAATAATAGTTCTGAAAGAAAGTGAATCTGAACTCATCGAATCATGTTGTATGCTTCTAATCTACAACAGTGCAATCTCGGTGTTCTAGAGTAAATAACAAAGGTTTTTTCAAGATTTGATTATGACACTAATGGCCTCTCTGGGGTTTTTCATTTCGTTAAATTCATTTTCTTCTTTTTTCACAACGTCCTTAAAGAAATTAGTTTTGGAACTTATATTTGCTTATTAAATTTGCATATTATAACAATATTTGCTTATTATAACTACCATTTGCATTGATGAACGCCGATTTTTCTTCATCAATCTCGTCAAAGAGCTTCTGTCTCTATCACCCAAATTGTAAGGCTTTCCACAATTTCCTCGAGTTGAACTGGGTCCGCTATCTGGTTTCAAACGTATCATTTTTATCTGAATCGTCCTGATATTTGAGGATTACTGTACAAATATCACGAGTTGATTTTCCACTTCGATGAAACACAATGCTACGCCCTTCATCAAATGTTGACATGCTCTACCATGAGTCTTCATTTATCCAACGTAAACGAAAATTCAAAATTTTATGTGCACTCAAAACAGCCCTGCACTAATTAACACTTCTGGAGTTACAAGAAATGAACTTTTGTACTCCAAGTACAGTTTTACTGAAAGGAATGAACTCTGAATCAAAATAAAGCAAAATATACTCAGCAGGTAAAAATGCACTAGGCCAGTTTTGTCTTGTAAAAAATAAATTCAGAGACTATATTTTTTCATGGTCACATTAATTCTATGAAGACAACGAACACTAACCTCCGCGCTAGGCGGTGGGGACAGTGCTCTTAGGAGGTACCAATGTTGCGGAGAACGTGTTGTGTTTCACTCAGTAAAAAGCAGTGGTTGCCGCGATAACTTTTGTTTCAACTTGCGATAACGATAGAACGATAGTTTTTCCTCAACCTGCGATAAACAATAAACGATAAAAAGTTTCAAAACCCAACCTGCGGTAAGCGATGAACGGTAAAACGATAGCGATAATTTTTTTTGACTTGCGTTAATAAAAGCGATAAATGATAGGTACCTTTATTTAGTTGAAATATTAAAAAAAAACATACAAACTATTTTTCTACATTGAAAATTCATTAAATTAAACAAAAACTGTCACTGGAACCAGTCTATGGCCTACAAGTGAGTTTTTTCAGGTCTGAAAACGTCAGGCGGGCTGTTGTGACTATTGCCGCCGTACAAATTTTTTTAATTTTTACAAAAGTCGTCTTTGAATTTATCGTTTATCGCTCCTCATTTTTCGGGACTAGCGGTAAGTGAATGAGCGATTATTTTAGAAAACTTTGCGATAAACGATAAACGATAAAAGGTTTGACCTCAGCGATAATTATTTTATCATTTATCGTTTATCGCTCATTTTATCGCACGCGGCAACCACTGGTAAAATGAGCTCGATTTCAGTTTTGTCTGATCAGCATATGAAACTTCAATAAGAAGAAGGCTTCTCTACATTATCGCTATCAAACTTCAAACGGCTGTTTGAGATGGAAGGAACGGTTGTGTCTAATAGCCGTGCGCTGGATGGAAGACACCGTGAAGAGACTTGCATTCATACACGATTCGTACATTAGAACGTGAATATTTTTAAAAGTAAATTCAGGGCTTACAAGGGTTTGCCTGACAACTTTGCTGCATGTCCTTGCATCAAGTTTGGCTGGTTCGAAAAAGTGTGATTGTGCCCTTATAATTTATGAATTTTGTCCCAATTTCATGAACTATTGACCGAGGGACATTCATTTGCTGAGATATGTTTCTGATTGAGAGACGACTATTGTATTACTATTTATTGTAATTTGGATTTCACATGAATTGACAACTGCTATTGTCCGCCATGTTATGTCACGGCGCCGTAACAGCTAACCTTACTGATATAAAAAGCGCGTCAGGCGACGAAGAAAGGATTTAACCCTCGATAGTGAAGGAGAGAGAAGTGAAAAAATTAAAGAGTAAAGGTACGCAGAAAAAGAGAAATAAAAAACAGACAATGCTTCCTATTCTGCCTTTACTTGATAAACAATTTAAACAAGTTAAACAAATAAAACAATTTTAACAAGTTATTTACCACAAGTGATACAACAATAGATTGTTTCCTGAGTTTAGTACAATGGACATATATGAGTATAGCTACTTGTGGGTCCGAATAAGTTCAGTGACTTCTGAGGCATCCTATCTTCAAAGCTATTTTTAAATTATACAGTAATGTTTAACCTAATTTACTTAACCTAGGGCATACAAGACAGATCATGCTTCCATGCTTTATTTTTTAACAAAAAAATAATTCATATGAGCTAGATGGGAACAGTATATTCAAGAAAAACGATTAGGAGCATCAGATCTATGTTATTAATCATGGCATATTACCTTATCAAGATAAGTATTAAACAACAAAAAACTACTTGAATTACCTTATGTGATTAATATTTCGATAAGAAGAGGGATTCAAGATTTGTTTTGAAAGCTTTATAAGAACTTTTTCTAAGGATCTCAGCAGGGATTGTATTCCAATTCTTAGTTCCAATGAAGAGGATACTGTGTCGTGACCGAGATTTTGAACAATAAGGAAGTGTGAAGTTACTTCTGTTTCATGTTAAATGATCATGATGAGCAGTTTGAGCAGTTAATAATAATGTTTGAGTTTTCTGTCGCCATCATCAGTAAGTGTTTTATGCTTCAAATTACATATGGAGAGCTTGTAGAGATCAAAAAGCTTGAGCATTTCTCAGCGTTTGAGTGAATCATTCGTATGAGCATTAAATTTTAATTTCATTACCGCTTGAATGGTTCTTTTTTGCAATCCAAAGAGCAGATTTGTTTTATTTTTGTCACTTTCGTGCCAAGCTTCTATCCCGTATTGTAGAGACGGTGAATACGGTGAAATGATCGTTCGATAAAGTTTTTAAAGCTTCTTCATGACACACATTTTTTACTTTATGAAGGATTCCAACGGATTCTGATAATTTAGTACTGATATATGCAATATACTCTTTGAATGTCAGATGTTTATCTAATTTCATGCCCATAAATTTATAGGAGTTGGTTTCTTCAATTTCACCATCAATAATTTTAATGTGTGAAAGAGAAATAATTCCACACTTCTCATTGAGATAAACATGGGGATAAATAACGATTCAGTGAAAGATTCAATTGTTTTATTTAAAGTAAACACGTGAGTTAACTCAGCTCTGAATTAGCGCGCAGCATAGTACAATCGAATTATATCTACGAGACCCATGACACAAAGATGGACACAGCACAGTTTTTAAATTGGCGATGTAATATCCATATCACAGCATTAAACTTTAAATACCAGGCACACTCCGTCCAGGAAAAGTTGCCATTTGGTCTGAAGGCTAGCTGCATTTACTGAATACAACGATTATTGAATATCAGTCGGCCGCACTTCCTTGCGTCACCTAGTGAATAACACACTCATTTCTGCGGTGATGACTTAGTATTCTACGCCTGAGTATCACTGTCCATATTCTTTAGTTGAAACACAACCTTAATTTGCTATTATCAGCACTTTCCCATTGATTTATAGCTGGTGAAAATTATGATCTAAGCTCGCGCCGCTGCTAACTCGGTCCCCTCCCCACACGTTGTGCCAACACACTCATTTCGTATCATTACCTAGTCCTTCTCAGCGTCACCAACGTGTTTATTTCACTCTGTTTCTTGGGGTACGCTCCAGGGGTTGTACCCGGCGTTTTGTGTAGCGCCTTCCCCCATGTAGTGATCTCGCGCTCGCGGTGTTTCTCGCGAGGTTCCTTCCCACATGAGAACATACTTTAGCAAGAACTTATTCCTATATTATTTATTCCTCTGCATATTGATCATTAATAAAAGTTCAGCTACGTTATATATACATACATAAATCTGTGTTTGCCTTAGAAAATGAACAAAATTATGACTGAAAATAAAGGACGCATTCCTGCATTATTACAAATGAAATGAGAACTATCACTGAATTAACTGAAAGTTTGAACAGTCTCAAACTCTGAAATGCATCAAGATGGCGCCGCCAATCCTCACCGGTTGATTACAATGTTCATCTCAATAATGCATAAAATAAAATATTCCTTTCTTTCCAATCATTCACTAAACGAAAAACTCATTGGTGTTCACTAATCACCTACCTCCCATTTGCCTTTCATTTGATCTACATGGCGTCGATTCGCCCACCAAAAGTGGCACAAAACACAACAGCGGCAGAAGTTTGACAATGAAGAAGGCCTCTCATACCCCGACACCGCTTTAACAGCCGGCACCCTCTGGTCCGGCTGTTGCTCGCGCTCCACCAGGCAGCCTTCGTTCAAACTTTCAAATTATTTTCCGTCAACATCTAGATTTTATAAGTATGTCTATCACCCTTATCTATTAGTATCGTATGCCCCTCAAATTAGCATTGAATTAAAGGTCACTCAAATTTCAAAGTTCAATTATACCCACAAAGTCTGTTTACGGAAGCTTTCCACGCTTCACCCTTCAAAGCTACCCCCGAAATACCCCCATTTCGTAACATTCCTTTCTTCCTGTCTCTACATTTTTTCTCGAACATGGTCATCTAATCTTCTATTTGTAGTTGGTAAATTAGGAACGAGAAATCAATTTTTTTGAAGTGTTAAGACTCTTTTGATGGCACATTACGTTGCCTGTCCCTTACAACTTTTCACTTGTGTGTAAATAACTCTCCAACCATAAATATAACTCGATATCTTAAATTTATGTAGTCTATCAAGATAAATTATTTACAGTTTGCCAAAATACATTCACCCTCTATAAAATTGAGAGTCTATTCCTTTCAACTTTTAATTATGATGACTATGGGGATGATGTAGCGAATGAAAGAAGTTGCAGGAGAACGTTTTCTTGTTTTGGAAGTGGGGGATTTACTTTAAAAGATGAAACAAAAAAAAAAGTCGTCGAAGAACATTCGATACCAATCAGTTGAATGTTTCTTGTGTCAGAGAATTCTGCCATTATCAACAGGGAATTCTCAAGACACTTAGAAGTGGTCCAGACAACCTGCTTTCATATCCATTTGTTCTGAAGCCTGCAGAACCAGTTTTAAAGGACTTTGGTATAAAAACAAGAGAACAGATTGAAAAAGAGTTGAAATTTGTATTTTGATTCTAAATGTACAGTATTTTTCAAGTGGGACAATATTATTATTGGCTTGTTGAATGGTGAATTGAGGATATTGAAAGTAATGAAGAGAATGTTGACGAATAAATATTTCCATAGTCATTGGCCTCTTTATTTTCACTCAAGATTTTCAAATTGGACATTACTTTTGCTCTAACGTGACACTATTAGACAAATTTGAAATGTCTTAAAACCATCAAGTTACCTTGTACTTTCAGTTATTTAAAGAATCATAACCCACATCAGTAATGTGTTGATCATACCATCAAAATTACTACTGAGCCTATTATCCGGATTTCCTTAAAATTATACGAGAATTTTTGTCAGATTCAGTTCTGTGGCGGTTGAAGAATATGTGCCTATGAGTTTATTTCCTGCACCACTAAAGCCTGTTCATACGTAAGTAACCAACGGGATGAGTAATCGAGTGTCAAACGTCGAGTCTATGGAGTGGAGCACCAAAGTAACGGGATGGCGCTACTTAATTGTTGAATTGAATTGCTGTTTTTCAGCTGGTGGATGCCATGCGTTCTTTCATGAATTTCATCCAGTTGATATTACTATATCTTGTTTGTAGACTTTGACCATGTACTGTTCATTTTCTATTCACACATGGAATATGTCATTCATGCGATTTTCGTTGAATCATTTTCTGCAAATGCGAATCAGAATAAACACTGAGAATGCGCGTATCATTCAGTATATTACTATATTGAAATTTTTAAGGTTACTGACATACGTATTACACACAAATTAAACCACGGATTAATAACTAGCGACTAATGTTCATGCGCACGTTACAGTAGACACTGAAGCACCGAACAATCCGTATTCACTTTCAATTTAAAGCCTATCTTTTTTTTTCAGGAGGAGGAAAGCGGAAATTGTGCGTATTTCACCAAATCGAGATACCGCATGTGACACTCATTTGGCTTCTTATGTCGCATTTTCCAAATCCTAAGCTTAACCCGGTCTCACGTCGTGACAAGTCCTCGAGGTCCGCAGCTGACTAAGCGCTCAGTGCCCTTGCCGAAGCAGATTGGAAGCCTCTGAAGACCGACGGATTACGAGAGCTGTCAATGTAAAGGTCTGCTCATACAGACTTTGACGTCACAGCCGTTGTTGGAGATTTCGCCCCTTTTGTGATCAATCGAGTGGAGAATTTAAGTTGTATTCATTCTGCAATTAATTTCTCGTAGAATGGGGTCGATAAGACTTAGAAAAATTTTGCAAAATATGCAGCAGTTCTCTTTCTGTAAATTAAAATTCTAAGAACTTCATTGTTTGATAATTGTTTTTGGTACATTAGGAAGTACAAGTGCATTCGAACTTGTATTTTGTGCAGTCGAACATTAGACAGCGCCATCAGGCTAAATAATATAAACGTAGGACATTTTATACTCATGAATTTTCTAGCAATATCAGTAGGTTATTGTGCTTAGTTTACCGCTGGAGCATGCGAGATACACATGGTAAGGCTTCTTCACACCGTTTTTCTTTAGGTGTTGATCGTATTTAGAGCAAGATCGTCCAAGATCATCTGTTATAATTAAAGTCAAGCACAGTTCAACAAACTAACTGGAATACGCTCAAAATTGGACACTATCAATCACTGGAATCTGAGAAGGCAACAGTCTCGTTCTTCGAAGCGCTGTGTCGTTTCCACAGCAATATCCTCCTTTTAATATGCTTACGTGTCAAAATTACTCAAAAATGAACCAATTAAGTATACATTAAGAGTCCACATAGCATATTACATCACATGCTATTGTTGATCTCACACACACACACACACACACACAAGATCATAAAAATTCTGATGGAAATTAAACTGAGCGTTTTATTTAATTTCACTCGATTTCTATGAAACTGGTTACACTGACATGACCAGTAGTATGACGTCGGTGCCGTGTCGCCACGTCCATGGCGTGGAGATGTAGGAGACACTGGGGTTGTGTTACAGACTCTCATGCCGTTCTCCCAATTATGTTGTATTTCAATTTTTATTCTCTTACAGGCAGGGGTCTTTCATAAGTCACATTTAATCATCATACAAGAGACCTACCTTTTTAAGAGAAACGAGTTATCCATTATTGAACTTTGAAACCCTGGTAACTTGAATGTGAAATTCAAGCGTGTATATTATAAATTAATCGGTGAAGATTGCAATGATTGATTAGCATTATTGAAATTGGTCCTTTTGAAATGACGCAATTAGTTCCATTGTGCTCCTTTCTCCCGTTTTAAGCGATTTTACTAAATTAAAGTTATCGAGAAACTACATTAAATACTGGGGAATACACAGAAGCAGTAATTAGGAAGGTGAAAAAAATTGTTTGGTCTCATTTCGCTTTATTGTGAAATCTTGTAAGACTTTGCTGACGCAGAAAAAATTCTGAGTAATGGAAAATCACGAAATTCAATAGACAATTCAATCGTATTTTACCACAGAAATGGGTGTATGAGTGTAATAATAAAAAATAATAATATGGGTCGTTTATTTGCAGCTAAACAAAAAGTCATCAGCGTTCTTAAGAAAGATGAGATGATGTAAGAGTTGAATAGTGAATAGTGTCAGAAGTGTGAAAGGGTCAGCTGTAAGCTGATCTGCTCTCTGATCTAATTTTTCCCATGAAGTTATTTGCTAATTTCTAAACGCTGCTAACTTTTGTACACACAGGTATAGACAGCCCTGTTTAATGAGTTATAAAGCTACGTGATCCACTCTTGAAGCGACACTTATTTCCATTAACGGCTCCGACTTCATAGGATGACCAACCTTGTAGTATACAAATTTTTATTATGGCGATAAACAAGTCCCAATGGAATTAGGACTCTTCTCGTTTATGGTCTTGTCGATTTACGTTATTGGATAGAATGCTGGTATTAATGCGGCAGTAAGACGAATGACTGTGACCAGACAGATTGATGACTTCCCACTGGCTGTATAGGTTGACATGCGAGATGGAGTGCGAGCTGGCGGACGCCAAAAACTACATCCTGCCAAATTGGCTTCGAACAAAAGTTGCCTCTGCTTAGTGCGGCGTCCGCATCGAGAGCCAGTCGCATGCACAAAGAATGGGGACATTTATATGTGTTGAAGGTTCTGATGATAGAATCATAATGGGCCATCAAAGTCTATTTGTGAGCGTCGTATCGGGAAAAAAGGTTTTTAGACGAAGCTTGTTTTGCAGTGGTCGCGACGAAGTGGCTCAGCCCGGCTTAGCAGTCGGAATTGATTGCCGGCCTTTGCTCGTTCGACAAATTCTAAATGGGAAAGCTAAGGTCGACTGAGAGATACAACTTTTCTTTCATTCAAAATCATAAGTCTACGTAAGAAATATAAGCCATAACAGTGACAAAAAATTCCCATTTCAACAAATACCAAGTGCGCCTGGAAACTAGTCCGTATTTTCATATCTAGGCTGTGATTTTGTGATTAACACTGTCTCTGGAGAAAAAAAAATATATAGGCAACATTTGAGCACTGAAACTACGTCTAAATATTATCACAAAATAAAATTAAGCCATACTGTCTGCTTCCTAGAATTAAATTCGCCAATTTTCTTAGCTTCTCATGTAATCCACATCAATGGGTACATTTAAGTTGACTAGTGTACACCCACCCTACAAAAATGTCTCTCATGGCACTGATGATAAACAGTGGGTTCGTTCCCTCTAACTATGGCCAAACCACGTAATTTAGGCAAGTGTCGTTCTTTTTTATCTTGGAATAATTCGTTCTAACGTCAGGTTTTAACTATGATGTTACGTATCGAATATCTTCTAGTGCTCGGTGTTTCTTCTGTTTTTAGTTTCTAAATTAAAGTCACGAATTTGTTGTCATCTTTATCTCTGAAAGTTGTTCGACAGATTGAAAATATTGAAGCTTCCCTCAGCGTGTTTTGAATTTTAAAAATAGATAAATCCTTCTCATATCATCTGTTTCTCTTCAGGGCTGTCTATACATGTGTGTACATTCTAAAAATTATTACATCTAAAGACAGCTAAGATTTGAAGCACAATTCAATCAAAAGTTTATAACAGTACATTTTGAAATTTCAGCCATGCTTTACTGCCGGAAATGTTGCATCAGACCTTAATTTTCGTGATAATACAAATTGCATGTCATTTATGTGCTAGATGTTCTGACGAAAAACGTTTGCTGTTAGCGTTTTTGGGCAGGCTCAACTCGTTATTACAGCTTTTTAATTGTTGCTTATTTTCTTGAGGTAAAAATGCGAAAGGTTATCCGCGGTATTCATTTCATTAAAATTCGAAACTGAAACCTTTTTCAAGCTCTTTCGAATCTCAAGAAGCACTATATTCAAACACTCCTACTTCTGTGGACATTCATTCACATCGCCTCTGACATCAAAGATCCGTCAATAAAACGGAGGGAAAACCTCCGGAAAATTCTACAATGTTTCAATCAACAAAAGTTTAAAAATATTTCTGAGAATCCTTTTTGAATTTGCAGCTTGTACAAGCTAACAGCGTTACTACGACCAGCATGTAGAGGACGTCGCTGAACCGATATTCTCTGTAAACAAATTCATTGTTTGGACCTTCGGGAGCATGGATCTCGATTTGAATATTTTCTAAAGAAGTATGTTTTCCGCCAGAGGGTTGGAATAAAAGCGTAGTGTCAGAATTGCAATGCATTGAGTGGAGAGGTGAGCCAGCGATGCCGAGCAAATGGCTACGGTGTTGTGCGCATGAGTGTTTCGTGCGCTCACGGTCGAAAAAATTATCGATTCCTCTATTGACTTGACAATTTTTTTTGATGTTCAAGGGTTGATATAAACTCACGGTAATTTCTCTGCTTTGCGAAAGTTGTATGATGGGAAATCACTCTTGCAATTAATTAATTAATCTATTCGCTCTGCAAATCGTTATAACTTGGATTTCTAATAGTAAACAGCAAATTACCAAGGTCTTTAAAGGAATTGATTACCGTCTACAGGGCTGGACATCCTGCACTTCTCAACAAACTCGGGTCTACGCTAATGTCAGTGCATCAACGTTAAAGTATTTTTTTGTTCTGCAAGCTCTGAGTTTGTAAGCAACAAACATTTTGTCGACAGCGACATAAATTTTAGGGTGAAAAAACTGAGGAACCATGCACAATTTACGTAAAACGAAGGACGAGGAACTTGAATATTGATGTGTGAAGCTTTAAAAATTAGTGTTTTAAAAACCAAGCCGATTTTCCAGCTACACGACATCATCTTATGCAAAGCCCAACTATTACAGGTGGAAATCAGTCCCAATTCTCCCCAGGTTTCCATAACTTGTATCAGACATCGTATTAGTAGAATACGAGGATCTAATTTATTCGTATAAGTTAAAGGTTCGAGTGAAATGATGGCGTCTGCTTTAAAATGGTCTCGACGTTTAACACCAGAGCTCGCGTTCTAGAGGAAAGTGGCCCATGCAGACGAATGAAATTCTTGAACCTTGATTAAGTCGCAATCATCAAGCTAGAGTAATTGTTTATCTATGCAACGGGTTTTTGTTCATAGAACAGTTCTGTAAATTTCTTATAACAAGACAACCGTCATGTAAATTCGATACACTGAAGTTGGTTGTAAGATAACAAAAAAAGAGTTCAACGTAAAAATTATTCGGTGTTTTTGGTCTAAATGAGTTTATTATGGCTCACGAAATCATACAAGTGAAACTCAAATTTTCTATACTCTGGCGATACATACTGTATTTTCTACTTTACCTGAAGATTTTTATTCAAGTGTTACTGTACTTTGAAGATGATAATCCTTGCTCGTTCGTTAGGTACTTTTAAAGTAATCAAAGCAAGTTTGAATCGAAAAGTTGAAACTGTATTTCTAAAAATAACAAGTCAAAAAGCAAAATTTTAAATCAGTACGTGCAATAAAGTACATAATCATTTTTCCTAGCAATTTAGAATGAAATCTACCTCTAACTTTAGCCGGAACGTCAAATTTACACCAAAATAAAACTCAATTATTAATCCTCTATTTCTGGATTTATACTAAGCGATTCAATAATCTGAAATGATCTCTCTGATTCAGCTTCCCGTGAGAAAAGAACCCATAGCCCAACATTATTTTGAGCCAGAGACCCTCGTGTTGACCTCGATCTGAAGCATCTATGATAACATGCGAGCTAGCTGAGAATAAATAGCGGCTTTCATTTAGGCATCATGGGGAATTTCTCTAGAGCAAAGCTCCTCCCGAGGCAATCTCAGAGAAAAGTCTGAGGAAGGCTGGCTGCCCGAGGAGAGGTGGCGTTATATCGCCTGTGTCCGCCTAATATTGCAGAGAGCGGGGCGTCTCGAAGGTCACACACGGGTATCTTCACTCCCGAGTATCGCAGGTGCTTTGTTAGCGGGGCCGATATTGGATACCCAGGGCAGCTGACGCGCTGGGGGCCAGGAGGCATCTTCTGCCGTTTGGGAACTCAACGCAACGCTGCATCATTTGCCCCGCTGTGTCCAGTGGTTTGGGGTCACACGGAAAACTAGTTATTTTCCTCGATATTCTTTTAGATGATCTCAATCTAAGCCGGAGGGAACGTGCACTCAACAGGGCCTGGACACATGCTGATCTGCAGTATTCAACAATGAAACACACAATGTTCAGAGCTTGAAATAATCTGAAAAATAGATAACACCATGGCGATTAATGGCGAGAAACCATGACGAGTAATATTCCACCATGACGTGTAATATTATCATTAGATTCTACTAAATGGAAAGGATAACATTGTTTTTAATAAAATACTTCATGTAATCGAAAGAAATAGTTTACCTTGAGCCTGTTTCTCGACCGAGAGTGATGATAGAATATTTTGGAAGCACGTTCAGTGCATGAAATCCAGCTCTTGGTTTTCAGAAGAACGACATCAATGCACAGGCTTTTTCAAATGAGCCCTGAGTTGTTATAACTATGCTGAAGCAGAGATCGACTTTGAAGATATCGCCCCTACGTACCGGTTTATAAAGAGTCATGCTTTTCGATGAAATGTGAATTTTAAGATCTACTGTGAAAGCCATGCTAAAATAGGTAATCAATTACGTTAGAGTATTTAAGCCGTTCATGTTTATACACTAGCGGAATGCAATCATCGGAAAGAATTTGTTTCTCACAGATATTGTATACAAAAATAGATATTGTTCACTGGCATGCGCGTACAATTCACTGTTCCCGTAAAGGGTTATGGCCGGCAACGACCATTTCGAGCAACGTTTCTTGCGGTTATAAAACCATTAATAAATATTTTCTCGAGCCTCTTTAATTGATCGTAAGCAATGACAGTCTTCATGGATAAGTTTAAACTGCAAGGAGTCATAAGGTTTCAAGGTTATCTCAACGGTTATCGGCTTTACCGGTCATTCCGGTTGGATGTGAAAGAACATTGTTTAAAATTGAACAGCGTGTTTTGGCGAAGAGTTATGTGTTTGCTGCGAATTTCAGACCGCCTGGAGACTCCAAGTGTCGTTGTTCAGTGCTCAGACTCAAAGTGTCGTCGACCTGCATCTGGGGACAGTAATGTAATTTAAGCTGATGTTTGAGTTTAGTTTAAATCGGGCGGGCTGCACTGGTTGTGATAAGCCCCAACGAGCATAATGAGTTGAAAATTTAGATGCCAAACGCAACCTAAAATAGGTAGTTACTCCTTTGCAATACACCAGTGCAACGTTGATGTAGATTCAATGAATGATTCTTTGTTTCGGTTTAACTAATTTGTGTTTATTGAAATACAGCTTCATATAGTGCTGAAGAGATGTGGTAATTTTAAGGAGGAAATTAAAAGCGAACAACCAACAACAGATGCATTGGAGTTTTCAAGACGACAATGTTGTTCAATGTAGTCGGTTACCATTTAGAGACCGTTTAAATTAATTTGTCCTATTAAAGGATCGACGTATCCTGGAAAGGAAAGATGAGAAACTAAGGACAAATAAACCAAGCTAATCGAAGTGATCCATGTTTCAGTTATGGGCACGTTGCTTTGTTCAAGAACAGGAATCTCCCTTTGCTCACCCAAAAGATAACGAAGGCTTATACATAGAATAACCAGTCGACACGCCGACGCTGGGCCTCCATTACCCGCAAGGAAATTTATACCAAGCGCCACCGAAGAAGTAGAGATGTTCCGCGTATTCTTATCTGTACAATGTTCAGGTTCAGTGTTACGTTTACTAAGACACTTTAATATTAAGTCTTCTTTTAATTCAAGAAAAGTATAACAATATAATCAATATAATAGCTTCATAACAATAGCCCAATTTAAGTACCTATTTGTCGCCTTCAAAAGGGACCATAAACAACAGCCTCTGTGAAGCTTTAGAAAGAGGAAAGTAGAGTATGAATAGTTCCACTCTATTATACCGAGTAGACAGTTAATTGGTTAGGAAGCATGCAAAATAAGCATGGGTTAATTTAAATTGAGTAATTTAAGGACATCGCCTCTCTTAATTTTAAGTTTACGTTAACTCTGCTTTCAAGCAGCCAATAGTTTCAGGTTAATTTTAAAGTTAAACTCTGCGTATAGAAGCCGTAAGGTTAATCTGCAACACGGGCAGCCAGAGGGTCACAGCCAACTCCTCTGCTTTAGGTTAGTTTTATTTAATTTACTCGAATTTAATGTGAACGATTTAAACCGGCATTAAGCTAAACTCATGAACAAACCAAAGAGTGGAACAAAGAGGCGCAAACATGCAAAATTATAACTCAATAGAACGAAATCACAGTGACACAAACTAAATGTAAAAGCAGAACAGAAGAACTTAACGAAAATGAACTTAATGTGCTAACAAAAGGGCTCTCAAAACGAATCTGCCACAACCTGCGCAGGAACCTCCTCTCACACCGCCAATTGCAGGTGTAAAACAATTGCCTGCATTCAAGCGCACGCTAAATTTTCTAGTTCAACTCCGAAGGTCACGGCTTATAAATAAAATTTTTAATAGAGAGTGATTATAAAATTTGGGACTAAGAAAATCAGCCGTAGGCTCACTGAGCCACTGACTGTTCATAGTTTATTTTTTTTCATTCTTACCGCCTCGCATTATCATGGATGTTTATTATTTTACGTACTCTAATTTGATTGGAATTGAAGTATTATTTCTACCATGTACACTGGTGTAAGATTTCGTCCACACAACAAGTTGCTCCAGAAGCCTTGCAAAGACAATCGAACTGACCTGAATGATCTGTCTTCCACGATATTTTCAGCTTTCAGATTTCCTTCTTTTTCATCCTTAAGTATTGTCAGACTCCTGAGTTGTACGTCATTCACAATTTCGATTTTGTCATTAACTAACCGGGTAAATTGTGTGAATTTTACTTGCATTGAAATTGAAACTATTAATATCAAATCTCCCACCAAATAGCCGTAATTTGTTATTTCTTTTCCCTTTCACACGAACACGAAGGGAAGGACGAAAACATCCGACTGCATCACCAGAACACCACAGACAGAAGTTTCTAACTCCGGTTTATTTATTACCTCGGTCGCAGCTCTGCAATATTCTGCTCAGCTTCGCACCTGTCATGTCCTCTTGACATTGACGACCGCTCAATTATAAAACGTGGGCCGAAGCATCAAGATAATTAAAAAATCATTGAAACGTGGTTCCGGTCTCCTCAAAACGATTTCAAAATTAGATTCTGACTTCGCATAAAATTTAATTCCACAGTTAAAATAAAACGAGTGGAGAAAATAGTGAGATTTTTTTAAGCCTAAGAAAAATGAGAGGAAAATGGTTATCATAAACATTCACAGGCGTGATCTCATGATTAGATGTCATTAAAACCTAGCTCAACTACATTTAGAGTAAAATTAATTTTGATGTCGGTTTTCATTGTAATCAGGGTACTTCAGATTTCATGTTAGTGATGGGAATTGTCTTCAGAACAGTGTAATTTCTTTAGGATTTAGGAGTTCTACAAATGGAAAGTTAAATTTTGATAGGCTCATCTTTGCGATGCAGTTTTTCTGCTGACTGAAAACCAATGTGTGAGTAATAAAACACTGTTTAGAAGACGAAGGCAAATTTTAGTTGTGAGCTGGCAGTTTGTCAAGGATCAGACAATTTTATTAAATGATAAAATGAGAATTTTCTAAGAAATCAGGTAATCATTCGAATCTCACCTTGGGCATGGTTTCAAAGTTATCTTTAGAGCTGTTCCAATACAAGAAAAAAGTTGAAGAAAATTGTCCACGGTGATGGTCTCACTGAGAAATTTAAGGAGAATGAAAATTCATCATTGCGCAGGTACATCACACAGTAGACGTGGATAAAAACGTCAACTGCGAAACTGCCAAAACTGTGCTGGGGTAAAAAAAATTCTTCAGTACTATTATATTGCTCAGAAAAAAATTGCACACGTATTGCTGAGAGCTGATTTTTTTTCAGTTGTATCCCCCAATTATACAAATACTTACTCGAAAATTTTATCTACGAGAATACAGAGACTTCATACTCTTCAGAAAATAGCACCACACCACGAAACCATTACTAACCGCGGGAACAACAGGCTTCAGGAAGAAATTGTGAAATCTGGAAGAAATAATTGGAAAACTCCTTTACAACATCGAAGGTTACTTGCAAAATTTTCTCAATTTTCTCCGAACCGAAAATTTTTGTAAAGAGTTTAGAAATATTATGAACACCGTGAATATCTCGTATTTTTCAATCATAGCACTGAGGACCAGGCATACTTGATCTTGTGAAATAGTAATAGCGCAAGTTGAAATTTCAAGTTAGCGTTCCTAACCATTATTTGAGATAACACACTTTTTTTACCATGAGTTAAAATCATGCAAATTTTTGTGTCCGTTATCAAACTTTTAGGGGCAGCCAATTATGGATGATCGATTCCCGATAGGTTACTACAACACACCTTCAACGATGGCACTCGACTCTTTTTGACGAATCACAAGCAGAGGGAAGCAGCAGGGCGTGAAAACACGACGAGCAGGAGACACGGCAGGCCTAAATTGAACCTCATTGACAGGGCCTGCCGGTTTCAAAATAGATTGTGTACCAAAATTAGTTGAACAATAAAAAACGAAGAGGAATTGAAACTTACAAATTAAGTTAGAAATATGCTTTCCTTAATGCGAGAGAGCTACATTATTGATATGTTGTTGATATGCATGAGAGGCAGCGATTGCAAAACCATGTACACCAAAGGCTTAAGCGAAGCTTCGGAAAAATCACGCTACCCTTAATTAAGAATACTTTTCATGCAGCTCAATTTTCGTGCGAAATACTTTATTTGGTTTCATTAAAAAGTGAGAACTTTTCCTTTGTTGGAAATTGAAATTTCCGCGTAATAATCAATTCAAGGACCTTAAAATAAAAAAAATCCAATCGTAATTCAAATTAGACTCCTTTTTAAATACACTATCAAACAACAAAACACATCGTTTGCGTGTTGATATTAGGTGCATTTTTCGATGAATGAGCTTTCTTGGATTTTTCACATCGGTTTACGGCAGACTTAGATTGCAAGATGACAGACTTAGATTGCAAGTTACAGCAACTTTAGTTTGATACATTTCCAATTTTTTCTCAACTATTGTATAGATCATTATTCTAGATGTAGTGGTCTACCATTGTGTTACAGCTGCCTAACATTTTTGTGTGGCGTTTTACCCGATGAGCAGCGAAAAGATAAAACTTATAATTTAATAAACGTAAATCTTCCACGTAATTGTCATGATTTAAACCATCTTTGTCGCCATTTCTCAGATCTAAAATTTCTATTTTATAAAATTTTGTACAGTGTTGACTTAAGGGAGTATTGCTCTCTATTCCTGATCAATTTTTCGAAATGAAATTTTTTTTAAATTGCTTGGAGAGCAACTCCATGTTACGAAATATTTTATTTTAATAATTTAATGACTAGATTGTATTTCTTTTAATGACTACACAATTTGATGAATTAATGTCTAGATGTTTTTTTTAATGGCTGCATTGTGTTTTACTTCGTTTATGAAATTATTACAATGTTGCAATGTGGTTTTGTAGCACCTTATTAAGATTCGTTCGTTGAAATTTTAGCGCATAATAAAACTTACATCTACCAAGAGTGCGTTCTTGTTGCATCAGCACTTCGTATGCCTTGTGAGTCCTTGCATGTTTGTGTTTAAAACGTGTGGATGTGGAGCTGGGGTAAGTTGGGGTAAGTGAGAAGGGCTGTAGTCTGACAGGCTGAGGAACAGATGATCACAAGAGCTTGATATATGACATACCACTTGAGCTTGAGGGTATGCGAACAGCCAACGAGCCAACAGTCGTTCGTTGCAACAGGATGTCAGGACCGCAGGGAGCCCAAACGCGCAGGCTTTAGAGAAATACAGGAAAAGATTAGACGTCGAATTTAGAGAAAAAATGTTTCAAGCCCGTACTTCAAAGCAGGCGGAGAAACAACATTCTCACAACCAATAAGACAGCTACGCCTTTACGAGAGGAGGACTTATGCGAACACCTCCGAAATACTGAAATTAGGATTGGTTGGTGTAAAAAGGGGAACGCAAGGAACACCCACAAGCACATGATGTAGCCTAGAGGAGATTAGTCGAGTGGTAACTTAGAAAGGATGTACAACGGCGGAAAATCTAACATCATCTGGAGACAAGCAGGAAGGGTTGGGGAGAAAAAAATGCCGGTGCACGGAGAGTCGGAATGATCAATAATTTGCACAGTCGTCGGCGCACGTTTGATGAACTGATGTTTTCTAAATTGCCCGAGATTATGAACTGATGTCCGAGTAGAATGAACTTGCAGCCAGGAATCATGATTGTGAAACGCAATGTAGGTGAAGTTACATTTCTGTTATGTATTCAATGTGTAGTTAAATTTATAGAGGGTTTGTTTGGCCTGCCAAATTCAGTTCCAATTATTACTATTCATTAGGATGTCCTTAATGAGGGCAGAACTACTAGGTAATTGTTAGCGTGTTAATCAGTATCAACTATTGTCAGTCCTCATCCAACGTTTTCAATGCGTAGAATTGTATAGCAACTTTATACAATGTGTAGTAGTAGGTCTTGCCTCTAATATAATTTATAAATTGGTAAATTCGTGTGTACTAAGCCCTAACGTTAACAAATGGATTTCGCTTTGGAAGAAAGTGAGAACGAAGATAGCGGATTGTAAGTGGGTCTCTGCACTAGGTGAGTCCCGTCATGATTTCTGTTCTTGCAATCTGTAATCATTGAATTTCCATATTTTCTGTGTTGCCTATAATTTTTTGTGTATTTTTATGGAGGTACGCCAACTTCTCCAATCCGAGAATTTGGTCTCCCTTGTTAATGCAAATTAATGAGGGGCTCCAGACTTGTCTCGTGCCATACAACGGAAGTCAGAGGATTAGGGCACGTAGATATTTCAGGTTTTTCTACGAGATGGCTGTTTAGAATGCAACAATAACAAAATTAGCTACAGTTATGGATGACTTTCTCTGAAAACATAGAATTTGTGATGAATTAATTATGTACTACGTAGGCCCGCATTGCCTTCATTCTGAGTAACCTAGTTGTAATTAGATCTGTTATCATTCATGGTTCTATCATTTCATTTTTAAGCTGTAACGTTAAAATTTTTCTGAAGCCTCTGACGATCGTTTCACCAGAGTCTGCGAAAGAGGAACTTAGCGAGTACTTGGTGACAAACGTAAAAATACTTAATAAGTTATGTTCAATACATTGTAACCTGAGCACAAACGGAACGCAATCTGTGCCACAAACCTGAGAAGTATTATTTTTACCTTAAAAGTCATTTAAAAGACATCGCCGTCAACTCTGCATGTTAAACACAATCATAAAATTGATCGACTTTATTGCCTTACGGAAAATTTTACATTTTGTTAGCTAACTTTCTTTGTTTCTTTCAGGCAACACTTTTCAGGCATCAGTGAACTAATAAAATTTAGAAGTTAACTGATTAAAAACGTTTACCTGCTTGAAAATTCCTAGAATTTTTCAGTCTGCAAGGTTTTGACCAATGATTTCTACGGGCAAATATATCATGTACATTATTTTGATATTAAATTCGGAAAGCCTCGATTCCAACGAGGGGAAAAGACATATTTATACATCTCATCCTTTCATATTAATGGAAGCAG
>JACJUY010000970.1:157271-171565 GCA_014220935.1 Platorchestia sp. MABIK | reverse complement strand
CTACGGCGCGATATAGTACGAATTACTGAAGCGCTAGCAAATTAATGCTAATACTACTACTACTACTACTACTCCTCACGCCTCAGTGGGATGCAACTATTGTACCTGTGGAAATTAGCACTCCTAAGATGTGAGGTCTCAAATTGAAAGTTAGGTAGATCATCCTTTCGTTGAAATAAGATAGGTTTTTGTTTTGTTGCAGAAAATTTTTTTTCGGTACATTGCTGTCCTGTTTTTAAAGCCTTTTACTTCTTTTAACTTGTATCTTGTTTAGTTAACTTCTTTTAGTTTTGCCGTTTCTATGCTCTATGTGGGGCCTACCGTGTGCGTAGATTCTCTGTTCCCTAAATTCCATACTAAATGGAGCCTTCCTCCTATTGCTCTGTTGTGTTTAGGGAAGCTGAAACTCGTGTAAAATTTAATTCATTACATTTCAGCGCGTTATTTCATGTTTATTAACATTAAGCTAATGCCTTACGTCACTGAAATATCTAACAATTCATCTGAATTATTCCTATTTACAGAAGAGAAAATGGATCCAGCTGCGTGAGCGACGGGGGAGACGATAACAAGTTGCTGTCGCGACAGAATGGCGTTTGCAACTCTAAATGCGTTCCAGCGCCTACCACGAAGGAAACACCCAGTGAATTGATTGCTCAGGCTGAGCAGGAAGATACAGGGCACAAGCAGCTAAGATGAAGCTAAAGATTTGGTAGGACGAATGGCTCTGGATCGAATGCTACACACCAAGAAATCGAAACGATACTGTCAGAGAATGAAGTAATGTTAGTGAATCGCTCCGTTTTTATGAAAAATGTGCCAGATACAGGTTAAGTTTTGTTCAAACGTGTTCTTTTTTATGAGGAACGAATCATACCCTTCCAAAAGTTTTTTTTGGAGCCAGACATTTCTTGGTGAAGTACGTAAGAGATCTTAGTGCTATTATGAAAGCTGTGCACGCTGACGCAGAAGTTGCTGAGTCGGTATCTGCTTAATTATTTGGAGCATAAATCATTTGTGTGAACTACTGTTGTGTAATGTTCAGTTGAGCTATGTAAAGAGAAATTTAGTGGTGAAATACGAGTTTGTGAACTGGAAGTGTGAGAGTCGCTGTAATCGATCGCTTGGTGGACCGGAGTGTGGTAGTTTTCGTGCATTTAGTTTTTGCTCGACTACATTCCATTCCACTTTCCATTTGACTGGTTTCGCAGTGAAGCATAGCTTCGTGCCCCTTCTGTAGTCGATACCAAAGTTAAACCTGAGCATTTTTTTTAAAGTTGAAACGTTTCGTTTCATATCGAAGTCTTACAGGAGAACTGCGCCAAGCTAAACAATGAACGGGTAGCTACTTTTCTCTTTCCTGTGTCTGTGCATATTTTCGAAGTTAGTGCCAATGCATGATGAAATTTACAGGGTTTTATTTTTATGCACTATTAACAATGAAGTATTTTACAATTTTACAATTCAATTTGCAAAAACTTCTTGTTGCGAGACTTGCTCTGTTTCTCACTGTTTGATTGCCCACCTGTTTTATCCACTTATGTTAAGTCTATGTGATTTTTATACTTGTGTGAGCGTAGGTGTTAAGGCAGACATACTTATATTGTTGTTTTCTATGGGATATCTATTTATGCCGTTAGTCTACTTTTATACACTTGGCAAAAACAGTTCTCATTTGTGTGATTAACTGTTATATTTCTTCTATGGCCGCTGTATGTTGGCACTTGAGTGTACATTGAGTCATGTAGCTTGGGAATGAAATTTAATTTGCCCTTGGAATGTCACTTGGAAGTTTCTTTCATAATGGACTGTTTTCCATGGTATTCCTATTAGTGCTGATATATCATTGATTGCTCGCAGTGTACATGCCTAAAACAAACTTACACGATCATTTAACGGATTTTATAGCTTTAGAAAAACAATGCAATGATGCCAATAACTGGAAGAGCAGCATCACATAATTAAATATCTGGTTTACGAGAATTTCCTACGTCCATATGCGTACAAAACCCAACCACGATCATAAACACGAGTCCAGTGTCCAAACCCAAAGATGACGTCAACATCTGGATCAAACTACACAGACTTGATAGCCACAAAAGCGAAGACAAGTCACGATAGGATTTATTGAGGAACTTTCCAGTCATTGTCTGTTGATTAATTCGCAAACATCTGAACTGATCAATCACATTTATCTGCACAGCGTACACCGAACTACCCACACTCGGCAAATTTTTTCCTTACATTTTCATTGTGCACAAAAGAAAGTCTAAAATTTCCTACTAATTTCAAACCCTCCTCTTATACGATGATTATGAATTAAACATTTCTTTCACAAAATACTCTTTCAGCACATAACCCTGAACAATCATTATTCCCTAACGTGTGACAAGAATATACTAAAATGGAACACTTCTACTCTCACTGTCTTCCGACCTATACTTATCTACTACGTACAACACGCTGCAATTTCTCCCAACATTGAGGTTTTAATGTCTGACGAAAAGTTGCCGCATTCTTGTATTTCTAATTTTAATTGAGATATTTTAAGTGTGCTTGTTTTGTTTAATTTTTTCTTTTCCGTAGAAATATTTGGTTAATAACGATTAAATTATCAATAGTACTTGAAGAGGTTGAGCGCACAATGTATGTTATACTTGTTCTGTGCTGTGACTGATTAACTTTGTATGTTGCAAAATTTACCGAGTGATTTTAGTCTTTCAAAATTTTTATCTCTAACACCTACATGGTGGTCAAACATTTTTACTTGCTTAAATTCAAAAAATTTTTGAAGTCGAAGCACTAGCATCGCCGCTCACTCAAATCAAAAGAATTTTAATTTTGAGAAAGCTGTTTTGCGGTCTCTTCAAGCGTGAAATTAAAAAAAAAAAATATAGAATTTTCAAGTCAGAACTGGTTGACCTACTGTATCCACATCTATGGAATGAAATAATGTATTATGTAATGCGGCAGTGATTTCCAAGCATGCTGATTACGCAGCATTGCTAACGCTGTTAATTCAACCTCTCACTAAGTGCTTGCAATTTAAGCGCTTTTGCAGAAATTTTACGAAAAAAATTCAAACTTGCTGCAGAATCGGTAAATATTTCAAAAATTAACATTTCAATTATAAATATGAGAAACAAAATAGTACAAAAACTAACGTTGTATTGCAAGCGCAACGTCTAGTGGAACCCTTCGTACAACAACACAAATTTGAAGAAATAAAAGGAATAATTGCGAACATGTAAGCTAGGAAAATATTTTACTTTTGAGTAGTGATACTGAATGGTAATCACAGTAACAGAGTCGTTTTTAAATGTACACTACTAAAGACTTTGGAAAACCTAGAAAGCTATCTTGAAATATAAGTTAATATTCACAAATTTGCGTCCTACAAAATGAACAAACAGCCGAAGAGAGGTGTATACTCACACTAACGATTAAAGCGTAACATTTAGATAATCCTGAATGCATTCCTATATATGCTATTATTTATGAACATTTATTTCAAAATATGATTCTAAGATACATACACCTAAAAGGATAACATAAAATTTGATATCACAGGCTTGCAATACAGAAAAACATCCACCTACACCAGATTGCTATATTTGTTAATCTTCAGGGTCAGAATCGGGAGCAAGGACATTGTTCTCATCGTGTGCATTGTAAGTCGAATTGAAACAACGATAGAATAGAAAATGCTTTCTCATTTTCTTGGCAGGTGGCGACGGTATTCTGTTTAAAACATTTGAAGATTGACTATTGTTAAACTCACAAGGCTCAATACCTTCGTCAATGGTATTGTTATTCATTACCTTCGGATTTTGCAAGTCTGCACCCAACCCCTTGCTGTAACTCCCATTGCAAGTAACGTCATTGGGTAGAATTGCAGAACCCTCTTCACGGTTCGAAGAATTCGGAGGACTTGTTGGGTGATGTGGAGAATTGCGAGAACTATAGTTACCATTTCTGAGGCAATCTTGGTCATCTACATGGCAATGAACATCAGCTGTTACCGAATGAAGAGTTTTAGACGTACGAGTTATTAATGGAACGTCGTCATTTTCAAAGTCATCCATGTCAGCGTTGATTAAACGTTCAGCCGACTGGCGTAATTCATTTTGAAAATCGGACACCTTAGATGTACTCTGTTCATTGCGCGCTTCATCGACGTGATGTTCCACCACGTGATGCTGCTCGCTTCGCTTGGCCCGCGGTGTCCGATGTTCTGTAGAATTTTTGTCCCTCAGAGCCGTGGTGGGAGCAGTGCTCGGAATACCCGCCTGAGATTCAGGAGCTTGAGCAGAGGCCAGCGTCGCCAGCACAAACTTGCTCTCAAACAGGGGCTTGTGGTCCACAGTGAAGATTATCGGGCTGAAAATAAATACGTTATGCAAGTGATCATTTTCTTTGTGCATGTTCTCAAGGCCTCATTTATTATAAAATTACAATTTTGCAATTATAATTAAAATTAGAGGATATGCTTTCACTGACGTGCGTCACAGGTCGGTTGGTCCCTCATTCTCAACTTTTTGAACGGTCACATATAGGAATTTTTGCCCGTACAATTTATTCTACTCCGGGCTCCACGTCAAATATTTATGAAAAATTACTGATAACAGCAAATGCAAAAATAATTTACGTGAAATAAAGCGAGCAAAGCTGCGTTCTGCCTTGAGCCATCGAAATATGAACGCATTGACAAAACGATCGCAACACAATTACATAAACAATAATGTACTAGCTGATCAGAGCTCAACTTTATATTTGATGACACACGTTCTTGCCAGTATCGCGGTAACTACTAAATTTTAAAAGCATTACCGAAGTGCATCATCACACAAATGCATGTTGAAAAATTGAAACTTTTCCCTCAGTTTGCTGAAAATAATTTGGCAAAGAAAATTTCAAAGATCAAAATTACATCGTATCTTTGTCTTGAGTAACAAGACCCATAGTTCAGATCACATTAAAATAGGATGAGGTAACTCCAGAACACACATACAAGGCCAATTCATATCACTCCTTCTAATAATACTTAATATGATCACAGCTTGCTTTCTGTTCAAGTCACAAACAAGGATGAAAAGTAATGTTACTAATGAATTTTCAGACGTGGTAAAGAATCGATTGATTATAAATTAGTTTTAGCCTCCCTTACCAATACGAAGATGTTCAAAGAGAGGAAGGATGAAGGCACCATTTAGTATGCAATCAAGGGAAAGCGGAATCTATGCATAAGGGATCTTCCTGTACAGGATCCAGTGTGCATGGAAACAGTAAGTCAACAAGGAAGGTTATGAAACAAGATAAAAGTTGACCAAAGTCAGATGCTGAAAAACAGAATAGTGAACCAAAAAGAGATGGTTCTTAACAAAACAAAAAACAATTTATTTCAACAAAAAGTGCGTCTACATAACTCTCACCTCGGGCCCTCACATTTTCCACCCGGGGAGTGCTAAATCCCATAGATACAATAGTTGTATCCCTCAAAATAGTGAAGAAATAAATCAATTTTTCTAAGGATATTTAGAATACGAGTTCTCAATAAGAGCGCACGAATCCCACATGTACTTCAGACAAGTGAAATCCCTCTAGAATCGTAGAAAATGGAACACAGGTCAATTATCTTGGACAGTTACAAGAGTTCGGCTGAATGCTTAATTGCACGAGTATATGAATAAACAACCCTGTATTTTTTCCTTACCTCAAAAATGAAAATGCTTCTGTTGTTTAACAATATCGATTTGAAACTGTACTAGGAAACTAAATAACAATGTTACAATTGCACATAGATACATATATCACTTGAGTTTAGGCCGTAGCCTTCCATTCTATACGCTCATATTCACAAGATAAACATCTCAGTTTTCTCACCTTTTTTTCGAAATGCAGAAATGGCTCGCGCTCAAGCATAAGCATTTACTGCCTTGGAACAAAATGGGACTTGAACCAGGTATCTTATGGATACCTATAGGGACTTGGTATTTTGTGCTTGTGTTATGCTTTGTATCTTATGCTCAATGCTTAGAAAAGCAGAGAAAGATATAAGGAATTTTTAAACAAACGAACATTAACATCGATGACAAAATGTCAAAAAACCGCTAAAATAGATTGGTCGAGTAAAATAAACTTACCTGCCAGGTTGTGAGAATCGTGCTGTGACAGGAAGGTTGCAGGGCTCAGAGAAGCCAAGGACGGCTCGCAGTTCCTTGAGGTTGAAGACAACTTCTCCTTCAGCCTGGACGTTATAAGCGTCAAACTCGTCACTTTCGAGTTTGAGTTCTGTTCTGACGACCTTCGACAAGTCAGGTTCATCATCCACGTAATTTCTGATGGAAGCTGAAGTAGAGGTAACTTTGAGGCTAACTTCATCTTGTCCAGCCTGGAAGTTGACGACTACATCGCTGAGTAGGCGAGATGGAGAAGTGACAGCGTAGGGACAACTCGATTCATCATACACTGCTCTGAGCGTCTCACATTCAATGAACGGGAAATGGTAGTTACGCACCACGGAGTACCGGCACGTGAGCTGCACGATTACTTTAGCCGCAGCGTTGTCGACCACGATCTTGCATCTCTCGACTGTTTTCTCCACAGAAGACAGAGACTTGAAGGCACCCAAGAAAGCTCTCATGGCCACTTTACACTTGATGGCCTCAGCGTCGGACTGAGAGGAACTCGACTGAGAACTGCTCGCGACGTCGACGACGCTCTCGCATTGACTGAAGAAACTGCGGCCAAATTGAAATGACGCGAACGCAGATCGAGACGAGTTAACAGTGCAGAATGATACTCCTGGAAAACATAAAATCACTGAAATTTTGCTACCTCGGGTATGTTCGAATTACATATTTTTAGAAGTATGAGATTATGATTAAGCTGTATATGACACTCAGTTGCATTTGCGTCAGAGGCCAATGCTTAATCCTCATAGCCCGTGATGCAAAAATATTTGATAAGTATAAATTAAATTGAATTTGAGCTCGTTTATAAATGGATTATAAAACATGATTGAGAAAGTAACTCAGGTATCATGTGGAAATAAATTATTTGTTCAAAACTGGCAGGAGAAAAAATGTAAAGTCAAATGAATGGACAAAATCAGAGACAGGTCTTCAAGAACTAACCTTCACGACCAGGCTCCACGTAGAGCTCATCTCCAATACGAGCCAAGGAGTGGATGGAGCGCGCGAACACTAGAAAATGAGCAACACATTGAAATAATAAACATTAAAACAACACGCCCCATGTGCTAGCCAAAATAGCAATAAAAATGAATAATATTCGTACAAAAAATTGAACTAAATCTGGAGCTCGAGACGTTCATTTACATTAAATACAACTTGAAATTCGCATATTGGGAAAAAATCGGTGAAATGCGCGTCAGTCGAACCAAACAGCTACTAACTCGAGGAACGCCCATCACCCTCCCTCAACAGTAACTGCATAACATTATGATATTTTACCGATTGATCATTTCGCACGAATTATTGTTTTATTATAAATTAGTTTTAGCCTCCCTTACCACAACATAGATGTTCTAAGAGAGGAAGGATGAAGGCACCACTTAGTACAGAGTTGAGTTAACGCAGAATCTGTGCACAAGTTGTTTCACCGCACAGGATCCCGTGCGCATAGAAACGGTAAAATGAGAAGGAAGGCTATGAAACAAGATCAGAGTTGAAGATGAAAGTCAGAGGTGCTGAAAACAGGATAGCAGTGAACCGAAAAAAGAGGGTTCTTAACAAAACAAAAATATTTTATTTCAACAAAAAGAGGGCCTACCTAACTCTCAGCTCAGGATCACACATGTCCTTACTATGGAAAATACGATCGTGATAATTCCATCTTTATCATTTTAAAAGTTTAACGTGATTAGATTAGATCATTAGTTGGTTTAAGCCTCCCTATCCACAAGAAATGGGATCCCAAGAGAGGAAGGAGGAAAGCACCATTTAGTATGGAGTTAGATTAGATTAGATTATTAGTTAGTTTAAGCCTCCCTATCCGCTACAAAGGCGATCCAAAGAGAGGAAGGAGGAAGGCACAATTTAGTATGGAGTTTAGGGAACGTGGAATCTATGCAGAAAGGGCATAGAAACAGTAAGATGAGAAAGAAGTTTATGAAACAAGATCAAAGTTGAAGAAGAAAGTAGAAGGTGTTGAAAAAACAGGACAGCAGTGAACCGAAAAAAGATGGTCCGTAACAGAACAAAAACCTATGTTATTTCAACAAAAAGGAAGCCTACCTAACCCTTAGCTCGGGCCCTCACATAGTCCCCCTGGGAGCGCTAATTCCCATAGATACAATAGTTGTATCCCCCTGAGGGGTAGTATGGAGTTAAGGGAACGTGGAATCTATGCAGAAAGGGCATTGAAACAGTTAGTTGAGAAAGAAGATTATGAAACAGGAATAAAGGTGAAGAAGAAAGCAGTAGGTGTTGAAAAACAGGACAGCAGTGAACCGAAAAAAGGTGGTCCATTACATAAAAAAGATTCAATTTCAACAAAAAGAAGGCCTACCTAACTCAGCTTGGGCCCTCCCACATTTCCTCCTGGGAGCGCTAATTCCCATAGATACAATAGTTGTATCTTCAAGTTTAACGTGAGTAAAACTAAAACACACTTGCTAGATTTAAAGATTTCTAGCGTACAGCGATGACTTCACATATAAATTGATAACACCTGAGATCTCACATGCAGTAACTCCTACATCGTGTCAAAACATAACTCATGGCCCATGTTCATTGAGCGTTTCGAGGCAATGTTCAGATGTTAGCAGTAAACTGGACATGACACTCCTTGAGCCGGCGAAAAAAAAGCATTTACAAGAAAAAACAACAAAAATTTCGGCATATCACTGAAGGATTTAAAGTTTTAAACTCGCACTTAACACAATGACCGTGATACGACCCACCGGAGGGTCGGGCACTAGTTTTTCCTGCTGCAAAACGACCTATCGATGGGTCGTTTCAAAAAGTTTTAACAATCTTTTAAAATTATTGGTGTTCAATGGACCCAGTTAATGTTTGGTATTCATAAAATTTATAGCAACTTTTTAATTTAAATTTAAGTTGAAAACTGAACTTCGGTTTAACCCATCACAGTCAATGTGTTAATTTATTTTTTAGCACATTTAAACATCTCACCTTTGATGTTGACTCCAGTAATAACGCACTTCATAGCTAGAGACTATTAGTTACCATATTTCAAATGAAATGCATAAATACTTTCTCACGCCGATGTAAAAATTTTAATTTAAATTAAGCCTGTACAAGCTCCTTTGAGAATGAGAAAAATTTAAACAGTGCATAAAATAATTTGGGGTTATAAATGAATTGCAATACTACATGGGCTTTAAACATATTGATACAATAATAATAACTATAATAAAGTTTGTCTCGCAATTCAGAGGCATGCAGAAAGAAAATTTCCAAAGTTCATGATCGAGTGGCACTTAAGGCACAGAATCTCGAGCCTTGGTTGGCACAGCTCGCTACGTGAGCAAAACGAGACGGAAGCATGTCGAAGAAACAAAAAAGTGGAGTAAGAATGACGAATTAAAGGCGAGGTTACACGGCACATCACACTCCCTCACGAAAGAGCAGTAAAAAATTGTGAGATAAGCCTCGCCTAATAATAAATCTTAAACCACAAAAGACTCCTGCAACAAGAGTTGCTGATTCTACGGAGGGTAGCTAGGACTTCCACTGAGGAATGCTGATTCTCTGAGGTACACTGATCAGGGCAGACACCACCAGGATATCCCTTCGTATGTAGTCAAATGAAGAGCTAAGTTTCCAAAATGTACTGAATAATCTCCTTCAGTGTACTCCCCGAAACAGGTGAATGTAATTGTTCTCAGGGCATTTCAAGGTACAAAGAAACTCTTCTTAGAGATGAAAAATTGAGGCATGATATTGACAGATGAAAGGTGGTCGGTCGACTTAAACGAACACCTGCTCCACCATGGAAACAGCTGGATATAAAAGGAGAGAGCTCAGGACAGCCAAACTGCACCCTCAACGTCTCATACCACTGACTTTTTTGGGGCCACCATCAAGACGGACCAAGAAAAACAGACAAGACTGCATACATGAACGAATGGCGGTCAGAACTCAAAAGTTTTCAAAGCAGATCAATATTCCTGTGATGTATTGAAAGATAATACTCGAGAGCACACCGTCAGCAAATTTTTAGGAGCTCAAGTCAGTTTTTTAAGTTGTCTTACTAAATATTGAGGTCCAAACAATAGAAGCACTACCGAAAATTTAATGATTTGATAATACGTTGACTCAAGCCTCACTAAACACAACAAAGGTGTTCACATGAGAATAAAAAAAGAGATCAGATTATAAGTTTAAATATCCCTAACCACTACAACGCTGTTCCCAAAAGAGGAAGGCACTATTTAGTACGAAATTAAGACAACAAGGAATCGATACACAAGGTGTTTCCCTAACATCATATGAATCACAGCGCAATTTTATGGCCTGATAAGTCACAGTAAGTGCTCGGTGTCACAAAATGTTTCTTAATTTTTGTGACGGATTTTTAGTAATCGGTCATGAAAATTCTTCACAGCAATTTTAATAGAAATTGATTTAACTTTTTATTAATTAAATTTAATTCAACGAAACATTATATAATAAAAATACGAAAAATAACAGAAGCATTACGAGTGTCTTAAAGCCAAACAAAATAAAATGGCATCTTTATGCCTCAGCATGAATTTTCCATGACTTATTGGATGCTTACGGTATGCATGTAACTTTTGTGCATAAATTAACAAATAAAATGGTTCAATTGTATACGAAAATCGAGGGATGACTACAAGAGGGTTGAATAAATGTAATTCATCCCTGACAATATTCATTACAGCCGAAAGCTTCGGCAAAAATAAATGAGTTTAGCTGTTGGTTATAAATGAATGAAACTAAACAAGCATCGTCGTATCTACTTTACATAAGATACCAACTTGGACGAGGGTCACAAGGACAGTTAAAATTATATTAGAGCTTAATTTAAGCCTTCCTATCCGTAAGAAATACGACCCAAGGAGAGAAAGAAGGAAGGCTCCGTTTAGTATGGAGATGAGGGAACGCAGAATCTTTGCAAAAGGAGCATAGAAACAGGAAGTTGAGAAAAAAGTTCATGAAACAAGATGAAAGTTGAAGAAGAAATTATTAGGTGCTGAAAAACAGGACAGCAGTGAACCGAAAAAGGTGGTCCTTAAAATAGCAAAAAGCATTTCATTTCATCAAAAAGAAGGCCTACCTAACTCTCAGCTCGGGTCTTCATATTTTCCCCCTGGGAGTGATAGTTCCCATAGATACAATAATTGTATCCCCCGGAGGGGCACAAAGACAGTGAGACGTTTTCGAGGTATTACAACAGACAGACTCATCTGAATATTTCGACGAGTAGAGTTTACCTTCACCGTCTAGGCTGATTGTAAAATCTACCATTAAAAATAAAATTAATTTATTTTAAAGCTCTTCAAATTTTACGACCAGGTCGCAGTTCTTTCCTTAGTTTGATTTAGGTAATCATCTGATGCCAGCTCAAGTCCGAAAACGATGGATCCCGACGACACATTCAACAAGTCTCTATACATACCCTCTTCTCTCTGTTCAAAAACAGTAACCATAAAACTTGACCCACCACCCGACCGCCAGCAGTGAACACATGAAACAGTCGCTAGGGATATCCTGGGGAGCGCGAAGTCCCCGAGATACGCTAAATATGCATTGTTCTTTCGGGCGTATCCTCCCTGAGGTAATGAGCAAGAAAAAATTTAATATAAAATTCAAGAGAAGATAAGAATTCGAGTGAGACATTTGAACATCTTAACCTTAAGATTAAAGAAGTAAGTTTATGTATCCCTAATTACAACAAAAGTATTCCCAAGAGAGGAAAGTACCACGTAGAATGAAATTCAGAAAACGAGGAATCCTTGCACGATGTGTGTTCCACACAAGATCCCTAGCACAGATTAGATTAGATTATTAGTTAGTTTAAGCCCCCCTATTCGCCACAATAGTGATCTAAAGAGAGAAAGGAGGAAGGCACCATTTAGTATGAAGTTAAGGGAACGTGGAATCTATGCAGAAAAGGCATAGAAACAGGAAGTCGAGAAAGAAGTTCATGAAACAAGAAAAAAGTTGAAGAAGAGAGTAGTAGGTGCTGAAAAACAGGACAGCAGTGAACCAATAAAAGGTGGTCCTTAACATAACAAAAAAAAAAAACCTTATATTTTAACAAAAAGAAGGCCTACCTAACTCTCAGCTCGGGCCCTCACGCACTTTCCACCCCTGGGAGTGCTAATTCCCATAGATACAATAGTTGTATCCCCTTGAGGGGGATCCCTAGCACATTAAAACAGTAAGTTAGGAAGTAAGATTATGAAACAAGATAAAAGTTGAAGAAGGAAATAGGTTCTGAAAAAAAGGACAGTCGTGAACCGTTGAACGATGGTCCAAACCAAACAAAAAAACTATTACATTTCAACAAAAATACTTCAGCTCGGAACCTCAGCGCTACCTCCGATTGAGACGATACTTGTACCCCGCTGAGTAGCCCAGTCAAAATGATCGTTTGGCTTCAGAGGTATGTTGCAACACGGACAAACAACTTCAGCCTACCTACAGTCAACAATAATTAAACAATTCCCCTACGTACAAAAACCACTCAAGAATTCTACTCCTAAGCAGCGATAAGTCGCCCAGGGAAGTAAAAAACTGTTCTAAATTTCCAGATTTTAAATTCAATAACAATATGAGACACAACATACTCGTAAGGAATAGCATGTATCACAGATTATTATAATGCACTTTCTAAAAGTGCATCAAAGTAACGACTTATATACACCAAACAAGCACAAATTCACTTATTTTTATGGATGATAAGCTGATCTCTGGGAAATTCTGTAAAGCAACAACTCCCTAATAACGGAATAAATAAAATTAAAAATAAGGAGTATCGAGCTGCATTAACGGCAAGTCACTTTAGTTTCACCAATATTTGCACCAGCATCAAGACTCTAAGGTTTGAGTTGGAAACTCTTCGGAGGATGACGAGTAGGAATGAATAAGTATACGTATATAAAACATCAAACGGCACCCGTCCAGTTGACAACATAATCTGTTGTTTGTGACTGAGGATTGACTTCCAAAACAAAGGTACTTGTAAGGCAACTTCATTGATATTTGACTTGGTCAGGAGGCAGAAAAAAAGTAGGTACAAGAGGCATAACATTACTTATGCTGCAAAACCTTCACAGTCACTCGAAATCAGATGTAGAAATGTCATTTTTTGGAAATGAAGAATGCATTACATTAAAGAGTCTTGTAAAATTTAAATTTCACTATAATCAAATATGACTAAACTGAGTACGCTTGCCAGAAAATTTGATAAAACTGCATCAACTGCAATAAAGTTGAACATAGTACAATTTTTTTTTCAGTGCATTGTAACTCCAGAAAATAAAGAGAGCCAGCCGATTAGGGCATGCGCTGCATTACAGGCAGCCAATATTTGCCTGTAGAGACTCAAACATCATGACTGACTTGCTCTGCCTTTTCCAAAGTGACTGCTCTCTTTCAGTAGATAGGTTGTACTACAGACCTACTGGCTGCATACTTTTTTCACACATAATGTGAAAAAAGGAATTCAATTGCGTTCTGCAAAATGATATACTCGTACTAACTTTCATTCCCCGATAATATAACAGAAGATTCATTAAATATTGACGTATGTGAGAAGGATACAAAGAACGTCCAAAAACCCAAAGGAAAACTGTAATTCGCTTAGAATTTGAAGACCGGAGGGAGTTTCTTGCCCCCGCGGGAGGCCTCGAGGTACTTGAGCTGCATGAGCTGCTGCGGGAGCGGCACGCTGTGCTGGTGCAGCAGCTGCTGCAGGCGAAGCAGCGAGTTGTACGACAACCTCAACTTCAGGGACGTGGCGAAGTGGAGCACCTCCACAGCAGCTCGCCAGTTCCCGTCAGTGCCTGCCAAATTAAATTTAACTTAACACTAAGCTAGACCAGCAGATATGTTTTCGTACCACGAGAGAAGAGAAAACATGTGTGTTTTTCAAATTGAATCCATCAAAATACCTGATAGTATCTATCTTTTAGTGTCTTTGAGCCACAGTATGATCATGAACATCAGTTTTATGAAGTAAGGCAGGAAGCATTGGTAAATTAGACCTCCTGTAGTGTTCTCCCCCAGGCTGCAACACGCTTCGGGCAGACTTTGAGATATCTTTTTCGTGACTGGATA
>JACJUY010000970.1:144600-156619 GCA_014220935.1 Platorchestia sp. MABIK | reverse complement strand
TAGTCTGGAGGCAGCTTTTCTCAGGTCTTGTGGAGGTCCGCGGCTTGCCGCTGGGATCACCACACTCCTTATTAACTTTTGTCGTATTGAATTGCCATCCATAGAAAAAAAACATATTATTCAAAAAAAATTAATTTAAAACAATAGATGTCGGGTAGTTTTTCTAATGATTTGGCAATATTTCACAAGTATTTCTTCAGAGCTTTCGTTCCTCTTCAGAGCTTTCCAGCCTGATCTCACAGTAATCACATGCAGCTCATACTCTCAATTCCATGCACCTACAGAGATGTGGAGAAAAAATTCTCAGTGAGTAGTCAAGTGAACTCAAGAGTTTTACATAAACACAATTAACAAAACGAAGCTACCTCAGCGCAAACTCTGAATAACATGGGCCTCCAGGTTCTGCTATACAAAACAGGTAGCTTTGAATCACCTGTGCTACTGGGTGATCAAACATGAGCGACAATTTTGAGTAGGAAAAAATCTGGTGAACGAAACAAAAAAAAACTAGCATCACTAATGTTTTTCCAGCTCTCCACATAGGTAGGTTTTATTATTCTGTAGATTTAATAGCAAATGCATGAAACATTCTGATGTCTTTGTGTCATTTGAAACAACTCGAATTTGGAAATGGCTTCAGGAAAGATTCTCCCTTCTCTGCCGAAGAATCCATACTTTAGAATGATGAACTTGGATTCTTCGGCAGAGAAGGGAGAATCTTTCCTGAAGCTGAACTTCTGGTGTGCAGCGGTAGCCATTTCCAAAGTCGAGTTGTATTAATTGACACAAAGACAGCAACTTATTCCATGCATCCGGTATCATATCTACAGAATAATAAAACCTCCCTATGAGAAGAGCTGGAAAAACGGTGATGTTAGTTTCTTGTTTAGTTCACCAGATTTTTCACTATTCAAAATTGTCACTCATGTTTGATCACCCAGTAAACATGTCAGACTAATTCTGACTCTGCCGTAGTTGTCAAAACCCTGGCCCGTTCTTTGTGAACTCAAATAATAACCTTAACGGCGTAGAACGTGGTTTGAAATGACATCCAGATGTCAACATATTTTGCAATTATTAAATTCATATGAAGGCTTTGTGCAGCTATGGTTTAGTCACTCACGATTTCCAAACTACCGAGTTGTGTATAATATTTTTAGCAATTTACAATTGAGTTTCTTCAGCATTCTCTACAATCTAATTTGACATCAGCCAGCTAACATGCTGCCTCACAAATTATTCATTGGAGAACATAATTTGTAAGTGCAAAATTCCCGATTGTGTATTTTTTGTATATTTTAAAGATATATATACATACATATACCGGTGGGTGTATTCTCGCCAAGTCCGTTCACGTACATACCATTGGGATATGTTATGCAGAATTTCATTGTAGAATAGAATACTAATATTTATAGGCCACCAAAGCAGACAGAAACAAATGCCTGGACAAAACTATTAAAATATAAATACTTTCGATCATGAAGGAAAAGCAGATGAAACAAAGTGAGATGTGAAGCATGCCAAACACCTTAAAATCATTACAACATAGGTACTTTTCTTGTAGATGCAATTCTAAACAGTAACATATTCTTTAAACACAGTACATTATCTTTCACCATAGTTAGCACGAAGATTTTCCATGTAAAGTAAGATGACCTATCACATAGTTTACTTTTTATTTTTCGGTTTTCACAAGCAATTTATTGCAAAAAGCTTCTGCACGCCATAGTGAAAAAAAGAAAAATGACAATGGGAATTTCATTAGACTTAATTTCATCCTTGATTCACAGAGCTCTTATCAGCAGCTAATAATTTTCCATTTAAACTTGAAGATGTAAAGTGTGAGAACATTCCACACAATTCTTTTGACACAATTCACCTAGAATTCATATTTTGCATGTCTTCCATAAACAAAAATCATGACTAGATAATTGATTTTGCACAAAAATCATCATGTAAAATTTTGAAACATTACTTTTCTTAACCTTGCTTTCAAACTTGTACTCATAGGTTCAGTCATCAGCCAACAAGGCACCCACCTGAGTTTCTCCATGGTATCAATGCAAAAGATTTCCTTCCACAACTAGGAGGAAGGACTTACAAATTATGCATTTCAAGATCAGATGTATAAGCCTCAAGTATTTGAATTTACTTGCTAAAACATTCATTGAACCAAATTTAAAGCAACCAAATGATTGATAACCAATTTACATTTATTACTCGAACCACAGCAGTGTCAATAGGTGCGCAGACACACTTTCAGTAAACAAGTAAAACCATATTAGTGAATATAAAAAAAACTTTCATAAAAATAAAAAAGACGTTAAACATTCCTTGGCTGGATGAAATTCTCAACATTCAGCATTTCAGAAAAATGGATGGTTTGAAAAAGCACCACAATACAAGATTGCTTATTGACTTAAATACATACTTCTACTTCTATATATCAGATTCTATTAATTTAAGTTTTAAAACTAACCTCCCAAAACACATCAAAATACACTTATTTGCATTGAGATAGATTGCTGTAGTGTACTCTATGTTAAGAACAAGTAATACAGGAACTTTCTCACAGTGCATTGAGAGAAGCAGGGACGTGATGATAGGAAGAGCAGAGCGCTGGTTGTGCTGCAGCAAGAGCTCCAGGAAATGCTGCACCTGAGACGCGCTGTGCAGGGTCAGAAGTTGCTCTACTACTAAGCAGAGGTTACGGAGAGTCAGCTTCTGCACTCCTTTAGATTCATACAGAGCATCTGCACGAGCCAACTGAAAGAGTAACATAATTTGAATTAGAGAAAAAAAATGCTAAAAACAGTATGGTATATATGTTGGAGAGATCATTGAACTAAATTATGACAGACTAGTTACCAAAGAATCGTTTCAAAATGTTAAAATTTTCTCACAGTTCAACATTTTGAACCATCTGCATTTATTGCACATGTTGACAAGCAAACATAATCTCAATTTTAGAAAACAGCAAGCCAATTTGTGATTGGTTTGGTGAATGGTCATTGTTTGAAAACATTCTTTCTTCCTAATATTTTGCCAGTTATAGTTGAATTGATGTTTTATAAACAAATCCAGAAAATTACATACGAATACTAAATTTTCAAATACATAACCATATACATTGTAAAATAAACTTTTATGAATTGAAATCATATTAGATCACTGGGAAACAATAGAATGAATAAAAATTGTTTGAAGAAAATATTCAAAAATTAAAATTTGTGGGTTTAGCAATGGCAAGCAGTTGCATTCATTTTTTTTGGACCTCAAAGCTGACACTTTAAAAAAAATTTGCACACAAATGCTATTGTCTCAAGACAGAAAAAAGTTTATCTCACTTGTTCTATAAAAATTCTACCAGAAAAAAATCATACAAACTAAGTTTTGGAACACTTTATCTTTATTTTTACAAATTTTCAAATTATATTCAGTAGATCAACTTAATTAAAATTTAAGAAGTTCCTTTGAGTTATCTTAAGAAATAGTGCCAAATTGTAATCGAAAATCTTTCGGCAGTTGCACATTTTGTCCGAAAGTTGAATTAGGGTGTCAGATATTTGATTTATAAATAAAAAATATTTAAAAAGTCCTGCGCTCGTCCTGTACATTATGGGACAAATTACAAGACACGAATATTCACAAGTATTGCTTTAAAGGTTAAAATAATTCTTCTTGTACGATTGCAGATGCTTTTGTACCAAATAAGGAGACTTAATTTTGGGAATAAATGATGAATTCTTAGATCATATACAGTATATAAATTTAAGTAAGCCCCCTACCTATTATCTTTGCAGTTATGGCACTTCTTTACTAAACATGTAATGCAAACCAATTCTCTCGGTCATTTACATTAGGTTTAAATTCATTGTGTTAGCTGAAGAAAGTAGTAGACTAGATAAGTTTAAGCCTTCTTAATCCCTAACTGAGATGTTCCACAGAGAGGAAGAAGGAAAGCACCACTTAGTATGGAGTTAAAGGACCAGAGAATTCAGCAGTAGGTGGCCGAGAAACTGGATAGCAGAGAATTAAGAATTCGTCTACAACAAAACAAAAACCTATTCTATTTCAACATTATAAGGCCTACCTACAGTGCAGAAGCTAACATTTACCTATACTTATTTCTATAGATAACAATAGTTGCACCTCCTTTAAAGCAAATAATAACTTTTTCATTTCTTAATACACCAAAACACATGCCTAATTTAAAAGTTAAATATAACACTTTTACTCGGAAGCATGGGAAAATTAGCTCATGTTCAATTAATCTAACGTCAATTGGCTGCTACACTTCCAATAACCTATGAAAATGAGTGACGAGTATACGTATGTACTGCATAAATACCTAGCAAGGCTTTCATCACAAACAGCAGTCAGCAAAAAAACAATCACTAATGCATGTCTTATGTATCAAAGTGTTTAGCCTCTATTACCAAAGCCAAATACAAAAAATTCAAAAGATTGAAATTGTTTTTGCAGATCCAAAATTATAATTTCTTAAATCCTATTCTCAACTAAGAATTTGAACAAATCTGTGGAAACATGAGTGTGGTAATTTGGGTAAGATTTACTAATGCATTCTCTGTCTAGAAAACTTTGGCATCCAGTGAACCACTTTAATGCTGAAGAAAAGGATCTTAAACACAGTGATGAAAAATAATTCTTACAATTGTTCTAACGTTTTTAGGAGCTAAATAATTTTAAGATTGTGAGCAAGAAACCAGTTCAAATCTTAATTTTCCTCCTCTACAAGTCATGATAAAAAACAAATGAGAATTAATAAACAAGATATGTGGTAGAAAAATTTACTTTCAATATTTTTGACAGTAATCTGAAGAAAAAATCAATACAAGCAAAAAAATATTATTTATAAGGCAGTTAGTACTTTAACAATCGCATCTTAGAAATAATTAGCATACAGCCATAAGAGGAAGCCATAATAATTTGATCTAACACCTAAACAATGCACAATTCTCCTCTGCTCTTGTGATAGCAAAAAAATGGAGTAGGCAACTAGGAGAGGCTGTAGAGGAAACCACTCCATTCAATGAGCTTGCACTTTTGATCCCTTAGCAAGTTATGAGCCAAAAATCCATTGTTATTATAAACACAATGAATATCAAAGAAAATGTTTCTTCAATCCCCTTTGATATAATCATCCACTATTTAAAACAAGATAAGTAATCAGTTATAGATACTTTCAAAAAAAAATGAAACAAGTAGGGCTTGAAGTCTGAAAACTTCTCTGAATAAACATGAAGCAATGGAAACCCATAAGAGCTACATATTACTCATGCACTTCAACTTACTTTCATGAATGCAGACAACTATCTAAAACATTTATAACATGAAATGCTTCCACTCACCACCATTGCACTACCAGCAAATGCTACAAGCACAAGGTATAATTTACAAATTCACTTTGCTCACCCTTTCTTTTTAAAGGCATGACAACACTTGACTGGTAAATCATTAACTGTGATGCCATAGCCTGTAAAGTACTAAATTTTTTTTCTTAAATTAATCAGAATTGACACAGAGAAGAGACTCAACTCAATCACATAATTGTAGTCAAGTCCAATCTGATAAAATTTTTTTAAGTTTCCTCTTACAAGAAGCAAGGTTCATATAAACTATTTGGAAAACAGCCCCAAAAACAGAAATTTAAAAACTATAATAAGACAGTAAACAGTGAGAGCACACTCCAATCAGCCACATAGCTATCAATAGTTGTAAAAAATTAAAAGTGACCTTACTTCATGTAACACTCATTTGAAACACAGCACAAACCTCATTCTGTGATGTAGAAAAAAAGTATCCCTGCCACAAAGCAAATGCCGGCCAAGAAAGGTTAAGCAGCTCCTCCAGTAATCTCACAAGTTCATCAGCCTGAAGAATACAAAAACAGATTAAAATTGAAGGCAAAAAACATACTAGTGAACTCAATGTTGAACAGAAAGACATGAATTTATAGCTGTGGCTTGAAATCTCTTCAATTTAACTAAGCTTATAATAACATAAATTTGTACTTAAAATATCTTTTTTGAGAAGCTGGTAATATTAGACAAATTATTAGAAACAAAGTTGTAAAATGGCATTATGCCTTGGTCATGTTTTAAAAATGAAATTGAAAAGAAAAGAATTTTTAGATACCAGACCAATTCTACAATCATTTATGTACTGATGGTAGGCATTAAATTAGGAAAAATTATTAAAACCCACATAATACTTTTGATATTCTACGCATTTTCATTAGTGTGTCATTGGTAGACAGAGCCCAAAATTTGATGCTATCCATAAATAGAATAGAAACAAAACAATCAAAAGTCACTCATACATTTTGTTAAGCTTACCTTGTCTAAATCACATGCTTGCCCAACCTCTGGTATCTGTGCAATGATCAATGCAGTTGTATCGTGCAGGACACCAGAGGAAGATTTTCGAAAGAATGATTGCTGCATCATTTGCATGGTTTTCAATTCATTTTTATGAGATAAGAATTTTTTTATTCGATATATGTTGTTCAAAACTTCAATGCATGCACTGTAATTGCCAGCACTAAATTCAGCTAGTGCTAAGTATGGACGTAGTTCTTTGTATGTTTGGGGCGATTGCACAAAATTTATTTCAGCCACCTTGAGTAGTTTCTCAACTAAAGCAACATAACCTGCAACTGATGCTGTGTGACACAGTTTCTTCACACTTGCAGAGTCAAATGAATATTTAGAAATATCATCCTCAAGTCTGAGGGGCTCCAGACATGCTTCAGGCCCTTTTGTGAGTAACAATTTCTGAATTGTGTGATCTTTCCGTGGAACACAAACTGAAGTAAAATTAGCATCAGTCAGTTGCTCATTTGAAGCATCCACAAATAAGTGATTTCTTTTGGTGAGAAACTTTTTCTTCCTAGAAGAAGATTTCTTGCAGACTAAGGTTTCTTCATCTTGTAGAATACTATTGTTTTTCAAGATGTGATTCAGAAATTTATCTATAGGGGTCTCTGATACAAAACTACAGTAGCACCGGCATAAAGGTAGCAATGAGCTTTTTTTGTAGCTAAATAAGCTAAGCAAATGTGGAGCACATGAGAATAAACAAACTAAATGGGCTTGAGATTTAGAAAGCAGCTGAGTACTAAATTGTTTCCTCACAGCAGTAATTGCCATTGTATCTTATTTTGATTCATGAGTTTCTGGAAAACAGTAAAATACAAGTTAATTGATAAACTTATAACCCTAACTTGAAAACTACTCATTACAGCTGTACTTATACTATTCATTTGCTCTATGGCGAAAATGGTGGAATAAAAATTCCTGAATCATAACAGAAGTTATTATCATTACACACTTCATGAAAATAACCAAACAATGAAAGTATGACATGTAAAATGTAAGTCTACATTCAAGGATTATGTATCTATACTTGAGGCTTCCAACACAGTAAAAACAATATAATTGCCTCAAGTACTTCAAACATTAAACATAATTTTTTTAAAACATGGTAGACATGAATGAACACAAAAAACTTGCAACATGAAATTTTACATCACTACTAGAGTGGAGCACTCTTTCTGCATGTTGTCCAATGCCTAGGTGTAATTTCAGAAATGGTGGACAAACAATGAAAAAATAGCAGTGCAAATTAAAGTCTGTAGTTAAAATAGCTTAAAATTCCATTCATTTCAAGCATAACAAGCCTTAGTTTTTGACCAGTTCTTTTCATCACAGGTGGGAAGCTGCAACTTATAACTTCAAACTCACAAGTTGAAATAGTATCAGCATATCAGCCTCTACAAAATACAGCACATCCCAGAGTTTCACAATGACTAAATTTATAAATAGCACAACAGCCATTCAAAAAATACATTATTTTAAGATCATTTTCAATAAATTTGATCATTCAAAACTTTGATAAGCTCTTCAAGAAAATTAATCAACTAATTTCACCAAATGCTTTTCCCAAGATTGAAATGTCAGAGTTAGTCACTAATCTCTGCAACTGAATTGACAATTTAAAAATGCAGTTGTCAGTTGGATACCTATACAATGATAATTAAGAGAGAACTTGAAAATTCAACTAGGCAAAGGATTTTATACTTGCCAAAGCTTGCAACCAGTTTTTTGGGTTATTATCAAGCCAAACATTTCAAAACTTTCAGACATAAGGGGTACTTTACGATATCTAGGCTACAAGTAATATTTGAACGCTTGGCAAATAAAAAATCCATCCTAAAGGTAAGTTTCAATAAATTTGATCTTCATTACAAAGCAACCTTAGGTGCCAGACAGAGAGGCAGACCAACCAAGCAAGCCACAACTGTATAAAATTTCTAATTAACCCAGAATTTTTTTTTAAATTTGCTATTATATGTTTTCCCTTATGATGGGTTGCATTCTCTTGAACAATAGATCCTATTTTCATTGTCACAATGTCACAACATATTTTTGGATAGCAAACTGAAGTGAGGGGATAGAACGGTTTTTAAATCATTTGAGTAGTATTTATGATACCACTCAAATAGATACGAATTATTGGGAATGTTTCAGAAAAGAGTTATATAAATTTAATCATAAATATTATATTACATACTATAAACACTGCTGGTATTTTATCTGGTTCAAGGGTGTTGGAGCTGATATTTTAAGGGCTATGTTTAATTCTTGGTTGGTGATTTCTTGGTTATACCATGGTTCAGAGCATCTCTCTCTATTTCTCTATATGATTTTTGAGGTGTGGTTAACTATGATCCTCTGCTAGTAAAATTTTTAGCCAAAGCAACTGCAACTTTTTTTCATTTGAAATAACTTCATCATTAATTAGAAGGCTAATAGAATTTGATGCATAGGGAGATCTGCATCTCCTTTCCAGATAGTATGAGAATCTGTGGTTGAACTTAAAGAGGAATTGAAAGCTTACCAGCTTTGTTTTCTTGCTGCTTTGATTGTATTTTGAAAGATTTTGGCTTTTTTATATGCTATCCAAAATGGTAGATTACCTCATTGACGCTTGTACTTTGAGTAGGCTCTAGGTTTGGTTTTCAGTGCACTGAGGCATCCACCAACATTAGGTGAGACGTTTTCTGTTTCCAGAGTTTGACTGTGGAACAGACAGCATGGCTTGAAAAATTAGTCTAGACTCTGGATTCTACTAACCCATGAGCTTCTGTGGGGAGAATGGAATTGGCAATTCACATTTGAGCTGAAGGCATCCCAGTTGGCTCTGCTTAAATTCACCTCATGTGTGTAATTGGATTTTTATTGGAATCCTTAACCATATTAAGATCAAGAAATGATCACTGTAGTAGGAGTCTGGAAACACCTCCCATGACCCATGAGAGGGCATTAGCTAGCTGACAGAAAGTGATTGTCAGGTCTATATATGAGTAGCCTCCTCTAGTACTTCCATATGTTGGGAAGCCAGTGTTGAGAACTGTTAAGTTATTATCACCTAACTATTTGCTATTGCATAAACTCTCTGTGTAAAACAGGAACCCCAGGATTGATGGTATGTGTTAGCACTGGTGTTGGGGACATTTATTTCTTGCGCTCACATTATGTCAAGAGAAATTTCATTGGTTGCCAATTGTAAAAATTCTATGTTAGATTGAAAACTGGAGATATTTCATTGAAGTAACTTGTAATTTATTATAAAAGTTAAGTATATCCCAGTTCAGAGAGTAAGGTAAAAAGAGCTGATTCAATAATGAGGCATGTGGCTATCTCTATAAAATTTTCTATTTTTGTGGTCAAAAAATGAGTTAAAAGGAGCTCAAATATGGCTGGTAATATAGCTAGCACCTAGTGGGAGATACTTGCAGCTGCACAGTTGGCTGCAATTGTTACTCTTTCCGGATGCTGAGTGGTTATTGAACAAGGATGTTTATCATCTGCATGGATGGGTGAGGTTGGTGTAAGGCATGGGCAAAGACTTGGCTATGTAGGCTGAGAAGATTTCCAAGACTTCATTAACAGAAGTGGTCTTTGGGTAAACCAATCTTGAAGGCCTTGCTAAATTGTTAGGAGATTTTTGACCTTGTGTTTCCAATTTGAGAAAGCTTTGAGGTTGGCAGCTAAGCATTGTAATTTTGCATGAAGTTCCTCTCAGTAGCAATGACACATGAAATATTACCATCCAAGCCCTGCACTCAAATTATACCTGAAAGGTTCAAACTTATTGAGATGAGGCTTTTCCTGCTTCCAAGGTTGCTGTTTTCCCACACGGAATGAGCTTCTGCTATAGCATGATTCTTGATAGCTAGCCAAGGAGTGAGAGAGGGTTTGCGCTTTAGAATGTCTTCAAGAGCTAAAGCTAAGAGGCGATGGCGCAAGTTTTTTTTTCTCTCGTTTTTTCGTTTCCAGGTTGGCTGGCTGTTCAAGACGTCGATTCCTTTGGCCTGTGGGCCGCGTAGTCACCTGGCATGTTAAAATCTTTGCCCACTCAAATTCAATAGATGGTTATTAGAAGTTTCAAATGGTTTAGCAAAATAATGTATAGTAAAAAGTCACAATCGATATTCTTTGTGCGCAGCATTTTCTTCCTCCAAGATTTGCAGCAAACAGATCACAAACTGAATACCTTACCATCCAAACTCTAACAAAGAGTCGTGAAACATTCGTCTTTAGCCCAATGTACTCCTTCTTTAATGGACCAAATTTACTTCTTTCTTCTTTATCAAGGATCGGCAGGGATCTTGAAAGTCGTTGGACTTCAGCAGAAATTTGTGTAACCTGACAACTTGTACTTTGGCAGCATAAACAGGGTTAAGCAAATCCCCCAACACTGCAGCACTTTTCTCTTGAGTCCTCAATATTGCTGGACTTCATGGGCTGCCCTCTGCAGAAGCTGACAGCTTATTGTTTGAAGGTAATTTCATTAGAGACAGATTTAACACAGTCAAATTCAATGCATTTATAGTAGCTTACATCTATTAGTAGCACCAAGGAAGTTCACCAAAGAGCAGAAAATTGTAAATTGTACATGAGATTGATATTCACCAAATCCTAAGATATTTTCAAATTCAATTCAAGATTAAATTTTGCAAAAGGTAGACATAAATGTAGTCTGGCAGCCTCATATTGCGGGCAGCTGAGCAAGAAGTGCTCAATGGTCTCTGGAACAGCACCACACTCAGGGCAGAGAGGGCTTTGACACAGGTTAAGGGAAGCGAACGGTTTTTTGAGGCCCTGAAAATGAGATTATTGCTTGAAAATGCTCCTAAACCCTCCCTAAATCACGTAGAAACGTCATTTGGCCCGTTTTGGCAACCCAAACCCCCATAATTACCCCCAAATTTCCCCCCCCTCCCCTCCCCCGCAGTTGCGCTCAGAGAGACTAGCTGCGGCTCTGCTTAGCTCTGGTTGGTGTTTCGAAAAGTTTTTTCTTTGTTTCTAGACAACTATCCACTCATTAGAGAGGTTTAGTGGTCTCTTGACCTTCTTAGTGAGTGGTTTTGTGCTTGTCCGTCCTGTGAAATGCCTAGAATATCAAATGCAGCAGTTCGCTCTGGAAGAAGATACACTTTGAACTTTGAGGGGCAATTCCAGCTACAGTTTTTCACCTATGGAGGAAATCTTTTTTGCATCGTAAAGATTGAAGTAGGTACTATAAATACCTGATCTAGCTTCTTGATAAATTGATTCAAAATTTTTTTATTGCAAAAAAAAAATAAAAAATTAAGGTTTAAAAATTACAAATTTTGTAAAAAAAAATTCTGAAGCGATATCAAAAAACTTTCTCGAGCATTTGTAGATATGTTCAATGTGAATCAAACAAAAAAAACTAATCGTCTCTATGTACAATATTGGCTGAGAAATTGAAATTGGCCTCTGGGTGGGGGGAAGGGGGTGTGGGAAGAGGGTGTGGGTAAATTCTTAAAAATTAATGGGTTATAAACGTTTATTCGAATGTTGTAAACATGCTGTGAATACCTCAGAGCTTATTTCACTCCGGAAGTATTTCTTTATAATTCTTGAATATTTCATAGGGAAAAACCGTTCGAGGCCCTCTGCAG
>JACJUY010000970.1:61250-128078 GCA_014220935.1 Platorchestia sp. MABIK | reverse complement strand
GAATGTTTTACCTAAAGAGCACGGAACGTTACCGTTACGCACTAGTAGAAACGTACAAAAATTATATATCCATTTTACCCACGTGATCAGAATGGTAGAACATACGGCCATGAACGAAATATGTCAACACAAAAGATATGCGTTATATTTCTATTGTTACTTGAGTAGTGTTAGTTCGCCTAAATTCTGCGCAGATTGGATTAGATAAGTTAGTTTAAACCCCCTAACCATAACAAAGGTGTTCCTAAGAGAGGAAAGAAGGCAACATTTAGTATGAAGTAACAGGGAACAGAACAGAAAGTGTGTGCATGTTCCCACACAAGATCCCCTGCGCATAGAAACAGTAATTTAGCAAATACAATAATTATCAACATGAAACATGATTAAAGTGACAGAAAAAAGTAGAAGTTGCTGAAAAACTGGACAGGAATGAACCGAAAAAAGTCCATAAGAAAACAAAAACTCTATTCTATTTGACAAAAATAAAGCCTATTTAATCATCAGCTTAGAATATAAAATCTTATCTCTTCTAGGAGCGCTAATTCACACAGATACATTGGTTGAATTTCCATGAGATGAAAGCACAAGCAGTTTGAAAATAAAGGTAAAATACTAAGCACGGCACTTGAGACAGTCAACAGCAACAAGTGTTGCTGATTCTGTGTTGTTTTTAGATGTTGCCTCCGAACGATAATTCTTTCAAAATATACAGACAGCTTCAACGGAGCAGTCCCGTCCCTCCATCGATTGAATTTCAGAAAATTTGTCATGATCCTAAAATACACAACGAAATAACCTTGTACAATAAATCTGACATGAGGTCTGTAAAGCAGCTACAGTTGTTCTGCGGTTTCCAGACATGGAAATGTATTTAACCATCACCATCAGAAAAGATCTGTTGTACGATGAACTGCAGGATATGTTGATCATCCACAGAAGTAATTCAAAGGTATAAATCGACACATTTACCCAATAAAGTTGAAGTGGTCTTTCTAATGTGAGATTCCATGACCAGTCAGTCAGCCGACACAGTGAAATTTGGAAGTGGCCTGAAAGTCGAACACGTCGCCAACGTTCGCTCAAATGGTGGTCTGTATCACTGATGCATGTGGCACGGAACGTGGATGTGGTAGTAGTTGAACCACGATAGGAAACTAGAACTCCTGATCTTAAAACTCAAGACCATATGAAGAACAGAACACACAGCGCAACAATGAAGCTGTACGTCGCGCACAGGTGATAAAATTCATTTTAAACATGTATACTGTAAAATGATCATTTATGAATTAACAAAATTCTAGTTGCAAATAAAATACTAATTATAAAATCGAATTACAATGAAAATAAACTTAAATGGAACCTTAATGTTATCATATTACACTGAGAGAAATGAGAGTATCTGAAGGAAGATAGCATCAACGCAACAATGACACCTTTGGTAGTTGAGAAAAAGTCACAAGAATGAAGATGCACCAATACTGAGTTACAAAGATGCGATATACGAAACAGAATAAAATCAAAACCATCAACTTTTTTGGTCAAACGTATGTGTGCTAGGCGGTAAAAGACACAGGTGAGAAGTGCCATGACCAGAAAGAACACTAGCACAGATTGTTGACTGGCCTGCGGAGACTCCAAAGCTGAAACTTGCGTAACTGCGCAAAATTCTAAAGTTTCGAATTGTGAAAACGATGAACATCAACTGAAGTTCTAAATGGAAACACAAATGAACAGAATACAACTGACGAAAATTGAGTCGGATCAAAGGCACTGATCCCATCAAATGCCATGGAATGTACCTGAACAGCACAATAGGCCATACAATCCGATAAAATGAACCAAACGATCGAACACAAAGAAGGTATCAGCGCAGCACCACGTACAACTGACAGAGGAGCTTTAAGAACATAGACAATGTGGTCATCAGTATCAAACGAAGGACCAAACCAAATTGCTAGTTCATGGAATGCATCGCAGTTGCTGAGGCTTCTTCATAAAAGACAAGCCCAGACACTTCTGAGGAGCACAAAAGGTGGAGGAAGGTGTGACTACTGAGGCACAGCTGACTCTAAATTTCGCACGCAAGCCTATGTCAGTCATAAAATCTTGAAAATTTGCAACATATATTGAAGCTTTACATCGTCGATAATTTTGATTCTAGCAGAAAAAGATATAGGGTAAGAGAATAGAAAGATCCAATATGGAATGAATTCAGTATCATAAACATCAAACACTAATGCCACTCGAGTTCACGAGGGTAATGGCACGTCGTTTTTAAGTAGAACATGCTCGCTATTGAGTATGAGATGAGATGCCCAATAGTACGTATCACATACCTATTGAAACGGCACACTTCTTATTTAGTGTGATATCTTTATTAAAAAAACTTTTCTTGATAAGACGTGCCTGATAACCCAACAAATATTTTCCTTAAACAGTTGGTCATGCTTATGAAAAGCAGGATGTTTCCTTTATAAACAGGATGTATCCATTTATAAAACCGGTAGCGAAAAACCAAAGCACATGCTCATAACAAGAATAAGTTCATTAATTCCACAACAAATATAAATGCAACTGCTAAATCTCACGCAAAGAAAATAACAAAAAATACTGTTTGGAATTGTTTTTGCGAGTAAATTAAATTTTTTACACAAACCTCATTTGAAGGCTATTTCTTTCCCGTTTATTCTAAAACCAAAAATTTAAATTTACGCACTCAAAGTTTAATCCAATTCAACGACAATAAATTCAAAGAAACTATATTTTCTTCTCTCCTCCTTACAGTACGATCACAACACCGAAGCAAAAAAAGTAACAAAAAGTAGCATACAATTCGTATAACAAACAAAGCAGCGGAACACCAACATACACGACTACCCGCACAAGTAGAACATGAATATGAGATAAGCAGTGCTTTTCTCGTTCACGATGGACTCATGAGGCTGGCCATATAATTTGAAAGCTCGTTGTGTGAGATGGCATAAAGTGACTCGACATCACAAACCCACAGAAGCTACAGTAATCTTCTGTGTGGAGGTTACTGACAAATGTTTAAATGCTCAACTCCAAAATATTTAAATGTTGAACTCAAAGTATTTGAATGTTCAACTCCAAATGAAACGAGCATCACCGAGTGTCCACAATCGCACCAACTACGAGTTCATTTCAAGCATCATAAATTTTAACACTGTCCCTGAGGGAGGTAATACCAGCACCCTTTTACACACGTGCAGACACTACCGCACTAACATCGCAAAAAATACTAAACTTGATACAAAACGCTGCACAAGAACATCCCCTGAAGGCACTGCCGGCATATTCGTACTTAATATCTGAGCGTCTCACTCTTTTGCTTTGATTTAAACGGTATTAACAAAACCACAACCTCTACCACAACCGCAGCCAACGATTTATTCATTGGCTACCTTGTATTTTTTGACCCATCATGTCAGCTAAGTATCAGTAGTCTTAAATAAATAAAACAAAACATCGTCCAACAAATACTAGAAATAGAACGCAATGGGTTATTGAGACACCCTCAGAACTGCATTGAAACCTAGGCCGATTTCTTGGTGAGATCATTGAATTGCGGTGGGTTGCATACGGGAGAAAATAAAATAATGATGGTCTGCGAGCCCGACCAGCATATAAACAAAAAACACACGTTTACGTATGCTTAACAATAAGTACATTCACTCTTATTCCTCAGTGTCACAAACAATGAAGTAAAATCTCTCAGCAAACAGCACATCAAAGTAAAATTTGATACCTCGCAAGAAAAACTATTTCAATTTTGACACAAGTCGTTGGGTTCTCTGCAGCTTGCGAATGACTGAACAATCTGCTGCTGATCGGTTGTCGAGATTCGCATGACAACACCAACATCTAGCCGCGTGCCATGATCATAAAAGTATCTTTTGCCCACATCAGGTTGAGATAATCAGGTAGTCTTACATTACACTACAATAAAGTCACCAGCCCTACACTTCTATAATCTGTCTTGTGCTTACCCCAAGTGCTACAGCGCGCATACAGAAATAAATAATATTTAAACCGATCGTAACACAATGGCATAATTTTCTGACGTTGGTATTACAATTAAATGACCAAACACCGACCATTGTAGCTCAAATAGACGTTGCTTGAATCAAAATTATCACCAGATTGCTGACTGTAATAAAAGGAACAGTAATACATAAATTTCAAACAGATAATACATAACATTGCATGAAAAACTTTGAGAATTTTATTCTAATATACAAACTAAGTTCTGCTTACTTCCAAATAAAGTTGCTACTCAAAATAACATTGCAATTACATTAACTTCGACATTTTTAATTCAAAATAATAGTTACGAAAGAAAATTCTCAACACTGAACAGTAACTATAAATAAAAAATGAATTACGGTGATTTGTGATGATCAAGATGCGTGAAAAATAATCGATCAGATCCTGATCTCAGGATGTCAGTTGAAAGGTGAAAAGCAGGACAAACTTAAAAAAAGAAACAATAGAGCAGCCAGCAACTATGCCAAGCATCAGAGCGCATTTGAGATAGCTGCTGGCTGCACAAGGGGCTTCTCAAAATTGCGTATGATGACCGCATGGCTGTAATTTTTTCCTCAGCTGCTTGATTAGAAAATGAGTAGTCCTAAGCGTCCTCTAAATGTGAGCATTTCTTCCATTCAGGAAGGGTGAGCACAAAGATCCGACCTCACACTATCGAACCTCTGAATCCTTGTGATTTTTCTTCTTCCACAAGGCGAAGTAAATGAGCGTGCTTCCATTATCACAATAGGTGCGCTTTTCTTACTCGAGCTGGTCGAGTGGAGCAAAATGCTGATGTTATGCGGCGCATTACGGCGTCGCTTAGAGTACTTGAAATTTAAGAGTTGAACACCGACGCTTCCAGGCCTAAAATGCCCAACCGCATTGCATACTGAACATTAAAATGCGCTTACCTATTTTTCACCCTTCAATTAACGCTGTATAGAAATAACAAGTACTTAACAATTCATCATGATAGAACCAAACATGAACAAGATTTAATGGACATGAACCTAAGCAAAAACAAATCTTGTACTCGAAGTCTTTAAGAAATACTGCAAAATATTGCTATGTTATCAAATGTAGATTGACAGAGTATTCATATATTAGAACCTGTACCCCTTGAGAACAGCAAGTCGTAACATAAATATATTTTGAGTAATATTCATCTGACGAAGCTTTTCCTTCACGCAGTAGTGTGTGAAATGATTTTAACTTCAGGTAGTGTTTCATTCATTATAGAACATTCATTTAGAATAGAATATTCACTTCAAATATTTAGTGAATGTCATAGTCACTTTACGTGGGATTTATTTGGAGCAATATTTATGTGGTGTGAATGCATTGCATGTACTGAAGTAAAATTATTTCATGTCATACCTGAAGTAGCCTTCCCAGAACATGGTGTCTCGTGAAGGTTAATACATATGTATCACAAAGCCAAGCAATAAATTGTTCGATTTCAACCTTAAAACAAAAGCTACCAATACCCCAAAGCGCACAAAATCAGCTGCAATACAATTGCTATACTGGATACTTTTCGTCACCAACACCAGAAATCGAGAGCATCGATGATACAAAAGCGCACCTACCACAGCACAACCTGATGTTACTGGCCCTTCGTCGACCCCGCCTAATAATCAACGCAACATCACTCACAACGGCAGTGACTGAAAAACTTTAGGCCGCATTAAGGGCGTTTGAAATAATCTACACTCGATCAAAAATTCGCGTTTCTCATAAAATTTATGGGCAACTCAAAGAACCAACAGAGCGTGGGCTGTGAGAGCTAAACAATTGAAAACTTTCGGACTTGAAGAAATCAGACCAGGGATCTAATGCGAACTGGTGCCTTAATTCACCCTATGTAGTTCAGATGAATGGTTGAGAATTAAAGCACTTACCCTGGGTACTTCTGCTCTCTTCTGACATTTTAAAAATTTACAGTAGAGAATACAATTGTTGATTTAGGGCAAGCTTTTGGCTGGATTTGCTTCAATCAGCATCAAGAGATGTAGGTATATTTTTGAATCTTTCTCATTGTGTGAATGCATTTCTAATTTGAACATAAAATTATAAGAAAAATGTTCAATTCGGACAATAAATAGGCGTAGACACCATGAGAGATGTCGAAAAATATACGTTCGTCTAAGATGACCCATGGAAAAAATCCAGCCGGACCTCTGAGCTAAATACGAAATGGAGTTTCTTATGCAAAAAAATAATCAAGATGAATTATCCACGACGTCCTCTATTTTCGTCGTTGTTGAGTTGGAAGCAAGATGTAACCCTTTGGGTGCTTTCCAAGATCTGCATACCCTACTTGAAAATAAGTATTTGGTTCGAAATAACTTCCATTTTAAGAAAAAGGTTCAAAACTTGAGGTTCTTTTCTTGCAACTATCATGTACGTGTGCAAGAACTAAACAAGATCACGTGACTAGGCATTTGGGTTCTCAGTCATGAGCGCAATGTCGTTCTTCATCATGTCTTTGACGAGTTCCTGCAAAAAAAAAACGATATTAACGAAAAACACTAACGCCTTCGTCCTAAGTTAAAATTCGCTCATAAAAATTAAACTAACTTAGAAACTAAAAATATAAATTGAAACTTCCCCTTACTAGTGTACTCACCCGTCAAACCTGACGGCGTTTTTTTCAAGTTCCAAAAACAATTATTTGAGAAATATTCTACAAATGTACTGAAGAAAGTGTCATCACTCTTGTTAGTGTGCCCGTGCACGAGTGCAAAAAGTTGAATTTTGTGTTTGTGCTACGGCTGCGGTGCTAATACATTTTCTGCATGTGTCGGACGGACAGAGGAGGCTATTATTTTAGCCTAGATTATGATATGCACAGCTACAAACAGCAGACATCTACACAGCGGAAGAGACTGCGCTGACTCCAAGCTTCCATGCTGCAGCTGTAATAAATTATTTGATTTAAAAAGTTATGTAAACTCTTCAACTTCTCTCCCATGAGCTTTGTGTTCACTGAAATCAGGGCATTTTACGGCAAAATCAAGAAAAAGTTATCTTTTAATCATGTTGTCATATAAATACATTGACAACTTTTCTCGATTTTTGTCCAGCAAATGGCTTGAGTTCAGTAGCAGAACGGTAGGGCAGGAGAAAACTACAAATTTAGATGAGTTTTGGAAAACCCTCAAATAACAATGAAACCCAGACGTCCAATATTCAATCTATTGATTGTAATTAAGTATACAAATCAACTGCCAGTAAGAATACAGAGCCACATTAATATGATTGGCAGCATGTATTAAATATGAAATCTCTTGATTTAGTGGGAACGCTATTTTGATTGTTCGAATTTCATCTTTCATGATATAGAGAATTCAAAATTTTCAAGTTCGCCATAAGCCCCACTTGAAGAGAAAAGGAGTATAAGCCGAAAATTTCTGAAAAAAGAACCAATTTTGAAAAGTGAGTAAAATCTTACAATAGTAAGAAGAAAAGCCAAGAAAGGCGAGCTAATCCAAAACAGAGATTTAGCTTTGCAAGAATTTACATGCGCTTGGGCTGTGTGTTCAGCATGTAAAAGATTCAATCATTGCAGTGTTATTGTCAATAAATAAATAGCGCAGAAAATACGATGGATGAACATGACATCTTTTCAAGAATGAGAAATATCAGAGAAGTTTTTATAAAGGAAACATCATAAAAGGAACCATAACTAGTAAGAGCATGAAGAGTACAAATATAAGTAAATCCACTGAAATTTGGGCAACAAATACGTCTGGGTTGACTCACATCAAATGTTGTGGTGGGTTTCCATCCCAATTTGTTTTTGGCCTTCGTTGCGTCGCCCTGCAGATAATCCTGGAGAACACGTATGCCATGAATCCCATTATTTTTATATAAGCACAACGCAAAGTAAAAATTGGAATAATAATAATAATACATTTGCAAATTGAGATTTATGAACTAGAAAATAAAATGTGACAAAATCTTAGATTTTATTGTACCGTTGCCAAAATTGTGTAATGCTCAATCAAACCATTTCAAAACTGGCAAATTTATTTCTAACAGATGATACAGTAAATTTGTTACTACATCAGTCAATGTACTCTGAGCTGTATGAAAATATTTCGAGAATATAATACTAGTATATGCTAAATGTCTCACCACTTCAGCAGGACGGTAGTATTTGGGGTTCACCCGAACCCTGACGATTTCGGTGCCTTTCTCTACACCAACTTCCTTGTCTCCTGACCCGCGCCACTCTATGGAGCGCCCGATCTGCGGGGCACCAAAATCTCCTTGCAATCGCTACCGCACTGAACATGGCGAAAGCTCAAATGCATCACGCAGCCACATTGAGGTTCAAGTTCTAAAAATAGTCTTACACACGTAAAAAAATGAAATGGAAAAGTTTCTTAAATGTCAGTCCATTCTAATAAAAGAAATGATGAAAAATAAAACAACTTAGATGATTACACAACATTTGCGGAGTGAGCTACTAATATAAAATATAATTTGAATGTTAACTCTTACGCAACACCAGCCTGATTTCCAGCGAGTAATGCTAATCAATAATGAAGCTCGAAAGGCTACAATAACTTCAACATGGATCTCATGTCGCTCTGAACGTCAAGTTTAATCCATTAACATTCAAGCAGGTGCTGGTTACACACGGTGAATCATCCTGTCACGGATTCAAAGATTCCTGTATTCCAGTTGTTAATGTTTCAAACGTCACAAGTCATACTAAAGTATATCATACGATGTCTAGTCTAATAAGAGGCGCTCTGTGCACGAGAATCGAAGTATCCAGGGGCATGGTAGTCTGCTTGTTGAAGTACAAGATTTTCTACCAATTTTTTTTTGTCGTTTAAGCAGCTCGATTAAGCCAATGTGACGCAGTGAACTTTGAAAATAAGAGGGTGTAATTAAAATGAGGTCGTTACCTGGGGCCAGTGTTTGCACGACACAAATCATTAACTATAATACCTTCACAGCTTTTATAGTTAGAGATGCGCTACCTCGGCTTGGCGTGCGTGAGCCAATAAGAAAGTGTTGTGCACGTCTATTGCTCTCATGTTCGTATAGGCCGGACTCTTAACATTGGCATGCTTTTCTTGACACTGTGTTATTTATAGAATTTTTCCCCATGAAAATACCGTCAGCCAAATAAAACGATTACAAAGAAAGTGAAGAGAGGCCAAGCCTTAAAATGCACAATGAGTGCAGGAAAAATCTAGAGAAATTTTTTCAGTGCTTAATCTTCACAGTCATTTTTTACAACTGTTACCTTTACTCTCATCTGTGTTAAAATTTAATTTACTAAAATTGTTCTTCAAACTGAGACCAAAAACATAATATTTTAGTGACTCCTAATACTTATAAGGCGACAATTTAAATTTTTTCCAGTCTCGCACGGAACACCTCAAGTCTCACTATGATGAGGTTTAAACAGAAAGTCTCAACTTTTGGTCATACGAGTTGAGTTTTACCAAACCAATAATGAAATGACTTGCTTGTTTTTTCTAAATACAAATATGAACTACTTTGATGAACAAAAAACATTAAAGGTATTATTATAAAATCATGCATAATCTTAGACCTCGCAGTATTATGCCTCTAGGATATCTAATGAGCTAGGATTTTACATGAACGGACACAAGGCGTTTCTACAATTTGTGAAGAAAGATAATGAGTAGTTCCATTGAGCGGAATAGGACCACCTGCAGCGCATTTATTGACAAAATACAAAGACTGTGCAGACCAAACTGAGACAAGTCAAGACCCTAGAGTAGAAATTCCCAATCTTCTTTTTGCACAGCACCTCTGAAGCACAACACCACTTACACTAGAAGCTATCACAAATCAGAAAAGATAAAAGGAGAGAAATTCCGCACCTCTTTGAAGGAAGCCTCAACAAACTCTCTGACGGAGTGCACCTCTCCGGTGGCGATGATGAAGTCTTCGGGTTCTGGCTGCTGCAGCATCTCCCACATTGCCTGGCACACACAAAAGAAATTATTTGTGTTCTTATTGTTACATGGGCCTCGCTGTGCCACTTCAGGCCCCATATAGATAACATGTTTCTTTTACATAGGCCTCGCTGTGCCACTTCTTGTCCCGTATAGATCACATTTTTCTTTTATATTGGCCGCGTAACATTCCTTGAAAAAACTAGATGACATTCTTTTTTTACACATCTCACTGTACAAATTTTTTGAATAAATTTATTTCAATCTTGTTTCAATGGCCCCGCTGTAATGTAATGTAACTTGAAAGGAATACATTACAGTCTTGTTTTTAATTAGCAACATTGTCAAATTTTTTACATTTATCAAAAATTTGAAAAGAACTAAATAATTTTTCACAACCGCAATACTGTATTTTAAGAAATAATAAAATCTGACGAAATACCATATTCGCAAGTCATTCCATTCTCTGAAGATGGGGAAATTGATGCGCACGAGAGTAAATGAAGTTTTGACTGAACAAGCACTGAAAAACTTACACGAACAACTTGATGTATGAAAGTAGAACACCAACTCTAGGGTTATGTTTGACCTCTGACCTTAATAAGAATTTCTGAGAGCAGGATCTAAGAAATAATAAGCGCAAATATCATTTAAGTCATGCTGAATGAATAAAACACGGGTTACAAATTGAAAATTTCAAGTATAAACAATTTCAAATTTGGACAGTATGATCTGTTTTGTAACTCCATACAATAACGACACATTACGGACCAAACTCATCTGAAAAGCACTTCACAGTGCACCAAGCTCACCTGAACAGGTCACACAGTGCACCAAGCTCACCTGAACAGGTCACACAGTGCACCAAGTTCACCTGAACAAGTCACACAGTGCACCAAGTTCACCTGAACAAGTCACACAGTGCACCAAGTTCACCTGAACAGGTCACACAGTGCACCAAGTTCACCTGAACAAGTCACACAGTGCACCAAGTTCACCTGAACAGGTCACACAGTGCACCAAGTTCACCTGAACAGGTCACACAGTGCACCAAGTTCACCTGAACAGGTCACACAGTGCACCAAGCTCACCTGAACAGGTCACACAGTGCACCAAGCTCACCTGAACAGGTCACACAGTGCACCAAGTTCACCTGAACAGGTCACACAGTACACCAAGTTCACCTGAACAGGTCACACAGTGCACCAAGTTCACCTGAACAGGTTACACAGTGCACCAAGTTCACCTGAACAAGTCACACAGTGCACCAAGTTCACCAGAACAGGTCACACAGTGCACCAAGCTCACCTGAACAGGTCACATAGCGCACCAAACTCCCCACAACATCGCCACATAACGCATCAAATTCACCTGAACAGATCACATAGCGCACCAAACTCACCTGAACAGGTCACACAGTGCATCAAACTCACCCGAACGGGTCACATAGCGCACCAAACTCACCTGAACACGTCACATTCCGCACCAAGCTCCCCACAACAGCGCCACACAACACACCAAGCTCCTCTAAACAGCGCACCAAGCTCACCACAACATAATCCTTGGCATGCCCCCAGTCTCGCATGGAGTCGATGTTGCCAAGCTCGAAGCACTCCATGAGGCCAAGGTGGATCTTGGCGACCGAGCGCGTGATCTTGCGCGTGACGAAAGTCTCCCCCCGGCGCGGCGACTCGTGGTTGAACAGGATGCCGTTGCAGGCAAACATGCCGTACGCCTCGCGGTAGTTCACCACGATCCAATACGCGTACAGCTTTGCTGCTCCTGTGACGGGTGCGGAGCAGAATGATGGGTAATGCATGGTGTGGACTCGCCTAGCAGTTGTAATCCTTTATATAATAAAATACAGTTGTTACCTGGTATGGATTTGCCTGCCAGTTGTAATTCTCTCTATCATAAAATACATTTGTTGCCTGGTTTGGTCGACTCTCTGTCACGCTATTAAGCTATGGATTTCCTTAGCAGTTGTAATCCACTATTTGTTATCTTCAATATTATAAAATCCAATTTTTGCTTGGTTTGTCTCTCAGTCATTCTCTTAAGGACGCTTAATGACCGTATCTCTGATTCAAGTTTCACCAATGTAGAGGTACAAAAATATTTTTAATTGTGAGTACTGTTAAGATGGATATATCCGTTTGTAACTTATATCTACAAGACTTTTTGAAGGAAGATATCGAATGCCGTCGTTTTTGATGGGCCGTGTTCACTAGTGGTTGTTATAATGTATGGATTACCTTATTTGATTGTTAAAGGGGAAAATGTTCGTCATGTCAAAAGAAGGCATGATTAGTGGAAGCGTGCATGGAACTTTACCAAGATACATAGCTGAATGCCATCTTTTTCTGTGTTTGATAGTTCATAAAATGAATAATGAATGTTAATAGAAAAGCTTTAGAATAGAGATGTTATTTGAACAAGAAACTAATAAATGCCTTGGCAATTGAACTTTCAAACCCACACATTTTCAAGTTCTAAAACTAAAATGACTTCAAAGAAAAACCAATTTTCAACATGAACTTGAGATGAGATTGTATTTGGCCGTAAAAATACCTTTAAGTAAAGACACAGCAGTATATAGTCACACACATAACTGGAGGACATTATTTTATTTACATCTAATACCTCAGTATATATTCTAACATTTAGGAGTCTGCATTTTGAAAGTATTACGCACGTGTTGTTATACGGATCTTATGGCAAGCTTTTCATGTTTTTTGTCATGAAGAGCGCCATAAGCATAGTGATGAGACAAAATCGTAAATGCAAAGTGGCTCCAAATACTGTTTATGATATTCAACATTTGATATTCTACTTTGGCACAGATGTAGCAACAACAAAAATGGCAATTCCTAGGGACACAATTCATACAGTAAAATATACTATGAAATTCCCATGCAAAAATAAGAAGATTTTTGTATTCCTACACTTTAATTACTGGAAATACACACCATACGGAGACCGTGGATAGAATGGAGTAGTTTCTTTCTGAGGAGTTTCGACCACTTTGCCAAAGAGCTCTGAGGTGCTGGCCTGGTAAAACTTGACTGTCTTGTCCAAGCCACACGTTCGTAATGCGTCCAGCAAACGGAGAGTGCCCAATGCATCAACATTAGCAGTATATTCTGCTAAATCAAACGATACCTGCAAAATGATTTTTATAGTTTTTACATAAGCAAGTTGAAGACTCCATGGCCACAACTTAAGAGATCTCAAGAAAACAATGAGAAAGGACAATCTCATATGAACTGGGGAATCAATGCATAAGGTGCATTTCCACATGGGATATCCTATGCATGGAAACAGTAAGTTGAGATGGAAGAGGAAGAAAGGACACAGAAGAGATAGGAATAAAACTGAAAGAAGTAAGATAGACACAAAAGACAGAACTCCAAAAGGTTTTGGTAATGTACTCAACACTAGAAGGAAGAGAAAGAAACCACATAGAAGAGATAGCAAAAATGGCATGAAAACCAAAAAGAGCAAGTCCCAACAGCTTATCTATAACTGAGGTAGTGTAACAGTATCCCGCAAGAGATGCCAGTCCACATAGAATAATATAAACAAACAAGGAACTTTAACTTATAGTAGGAATTTTGCTATCATTTGGTAATATTTGCAGGCCCTGAGAGACCTACAAAATGATTTTTTTACAGCCTTGAGTACGCTGTTTCATCTGAGTAAAGAAAAATATTTGCCAAGTGAAAGTTTCAACTAAGCGAGTTTTCACCACTCAAACAGGACAAGGTTGCTCTCCCTTGCTGATACACAAAGGCATGGGCTTCACAGAGACCGACTCCTAATTGGTTTCTCCTGTTTAGAGAGACCAAGACACTGACAAAAGATTTCAACATTAATTTCATGTATGAGTATGCCATACATGTGGTGTCAGATAATGTCAACCAAAAGCAAGTGTTATTCATTTAAGAGTATACCATGCTTCAAAATTTATCAATGTTATCACAATAAGAAATATGTTATTTCTAATATCTCACCGTTTAAATATTGAACATATTAATGGAATTGAACAACTAAAACATTGGAAATTTCCTCCACTCCTTTATCATTTGATTACTGCCTTTAAATTGCATGGCATACTTTAGGAGATCTACTGTGGCATTTAGTAGATTATATTTGACTTACAAGCAATTTTCTAATTCACATCTCTGCTCTCAAACTTACCCAAACTCTTTTGCCTCTGAAACCAAAATTCAGATTGTACACAAAATCTGTGAGTCATAACTTTTCCATCTGCATGCAAAGGTGCAGGTACAATAAGACTAAATTTGGCTCATATTTACAACACAAGCAGAGTTAAGATACCTTCACGTGGCTCTGTGCACCCAGGTTGTAGATCTCCTGGGGCTGAACTTTGGAGATGATCTTCACAAGGCAGGTGGAGTCTGTCAGATCCCCATAGTGAAGATGCATTGCTCCTTCTTGGTGAGACTGTAGGATGAAAACATTTTGCCAGATGTATCAACTTATCTAAATGATCCACTAAACTTCTTTCTAAAATACCAAATTGAACTTTGAAATTTTGTGATAGAGACCCACAGCTCAGCAGTCATCACATTCTCTAAAGGGCAGCAATATAAATTTTAGCATTCAACAACTGCTTTTGTTTATCCCCAAAAGTAATCCAATAACTAGAGGAAGCTGCTGAGAAAGAAAGCCAAAGTAAATGAGACTGTGTTCCACTGTATTAACACACAATATGTATATTTAATATATATGAATGTAAAATATATCTAACAAATGTTCACTTTGCTTTTAACGTTTATCCACTTGAAATTTAAGAGCAAAGAAAATGCTAAAAAAATTCATCATTTTAATACAAAATTTAAACTGTTCTGGAGACCAGCTCCATCATCAGTTCTGTAAAATACAAAGAATGATCACTACACTGCAAGCATAAAATCATGATCAATAATTAATTCCAGACTATACATTGGAGGAAAAAGTGAGAAAAAGAAACAACTGAAAGCAAAGGCAACTATGCATCTGAAAAGGATATGAGCTAAGCATATTATTTAAAATTGGTTTTCCCATAAAATGTGCAACAATTCTAAAATCATAAGGTCATTATCATAGGCAGAACAGCCAATCGCTCTAAAATCATCATCACAAACAATTGTACTGCACTTTTTAGCATGGCTGTGCATTGCTGAATGAGGAGGATGACTCAGCACGTCGCTGGGATGAAAACGTCCGCAGTGCTCTGCTACTCTAGCATAAACATTGTGCAAAGTCATTCCAATGGACGCTGATCCAAACTGAGCACAATTGAATGTCACACTGGTTAGCAAAGTAACAATAGGTTCCTTTTTTCAGCATAAGGACTCCATTGCCACCTCATGCTCTCATCTGTAGCGTACAAGTATAATTGTGCACAGTGCGCGTACATTGCAATGTCACAAAATATTTATGCAAGAGTAGCAGAGCACAGTCAAAGGAGTTATTGTACTGGCAACTTACTTGCTCATCCTCCTCATTCAGCTACATACAGCTGTGCTCACAAATGCAATACAATTATTTATGATGTTGATTTTTGAGGGATTGCCAGTCTTTTTCTGATTTTGACCTTGGGATTTTAGAATCGTTATGCAAATATTTGGGGAAATACTAATTTTAAATAACATGCTTAGCTTGGATCTCCATCAGATAGTTAATGTATAGTTGTCTTAGCTTTCTATCTTTTTTTACTCTGATGTATAGTCAGGAATTTATTATCAATCTTGATTTCATGCTTGCTTAGTTCTGATCACATTTTTTATTTTACAGAACTGATGATGTTACTAGTCTATGATATATTTTTTTCTTGTTTATTTAACTAAATGACTAATTTTATTAGTATAGGTATTCATTGCTTAAATTTTTAATGCATAATATATTTCATGAAATTGGAAATTAATTTTACAATTTAGCTTTTCACAAATATTTCTTAAACATTGTGAACTAATGACCTTCTTAAGAATCAAATCCAAAATTTCCAGAAGATAATACCAGTAATAAATAGTTGAAACTTGATTCACAATCCTATAGGCTAACCAGGGAATCAACTATAGATGAACTAGCATTAGGAGGAATGATGCAAACATTAAGAGGCATGCAAGCAAGCATAATTATTTACCACTAATTTTATGAAACCATCCACAAGAGCTGAATTATTCCGCCTTGCCCATTTGGAAAAATTCAAGTGGTGACAGATACTAAAATCATGACTCTTCAGTTCTAGATGTGGCTCTAGGCCAGCATATAGGAATCACCTGCAAGCAATTTATAACAACTCACGCTTTTGTCCTTATACAAGTGGTGAATTCGCCCTGTGTTGAAAGAGGACGACCGTCGAATGATTCCATGCACTTCATACCCTTTGCTGAGGAGCAGCTCAGCCAAGTAAGACCCATCCTTTGAAAAACAGAAAATTTAAAATCAAAGAGGCTTAACATGAAAACAAATTTTTAACATCATTTACAAAAATACATATTACCTGTAGCTCTGTTCATAGAGCTGAACATTTTTCATTAAAAACACTGCTAGAGTTATTTAAATATATTGAAAATATAAAAAAATACAGGCTGTCAACCAGCAACTGATCAAAATAGCAAGTTGTTAATACTTGAAAATCATTCCTAATTGTGTGTTACCAAGTTCCTAATTATTCTCTGTTTTTATTAAATGAATGAGTCACATTTGAAATAAAACATTGTTCAAATGCAAAAAAAGTTAGTACGTGTGATGAAATAACTAAAAATAACACAATAATATTGAATTAATTGATTTATAAAAGCTTAAATAAATGATTACGCATTGTTTTGAGTGATCTCATAAAGCTCTACATCTACAATGATAACCAAAATAACCATCATGTTAAAATGAGGCAGTACAGGATGCTCTGAATCTAACCGAACATTGACAACTCAAGGCCTGAACCAGCATCAAAACCTACCGCTGTCATCATTTATTTCATGGTTTTTATTTGATGTTGATATCAACTGCTGTTGAATAATTTACATTGTGATCCTTGATTGTAATTCTGATGTATTACTTTTTCATTGTATTGTTGCCACATTACTCAATAATTTGCAAGGTTGGATTTAACTTTTCTGCATTTTGTTGTCAAATCAATAATGAAGTATTTTCTTTCATTAATCATTTGTTCATTTCTTTTCAATGTACCAAATATGTAATATCCTGCCATATATATATATACATATGTAAATTACTTATCAATGATAGCTTTCTTTTGTAATGATGTATATTGACTAACTATTCTTACTAACATGGCTTGTTGGGTGACAATCTTAGATTATTTTAAATAGGAATTGATCCACCTTGAAAGCTTGCTTGTGGGGGAATGCAGATGTAACAAGTTCAAGACTGCAATGCTGCCCTTGTATGAGTGAGCTATTTTGACAGAAGGCTTTCAGAATACTCGTAGTATGAGCACAGATGAGATTATAGAAAACTCAGGAACAATTATCTCTTCAAGCACAATAGATGCAATTCATTCTTTTTAGAGAGTAAAAATGAATATGCAAGCCTTTCACAATACTTGTCCTATAGTGCAGAAATATTTATCAGTAGAAACAAGATATGATGAATCATAACAATATCAAAAATTTTAATCTTTTGATTTAAATTCATTGTTTTATAAAAAATTAAATAAAATTTACATAACCATAATTTTTTAATTGAAAAATCAGCTATGATGTTTATTCCATAAATTTACATAGTTTTAGTGATTTTTGTTGTTTTAACTGATGTAAATTAAAAAAAAATTAGATACTATGCGTATATGATACATGCAACCCTAATTAAAAATCTTACGTGTTGAATCATACCTGACCAGTGATGCCAGTGAGAAGAGCTCTACGTGCAGGCTTAGCACCTCCATCTCCAGGCTGTGAGTTTCCTTTGTCACTAGACATACTTACCTTTTTTTCTAATTGGTCAAATCTGCTTTACTTTTGTATATAGAAAAAGGTAACTTAATTAGATCATAAAATTTTCTGGTTAATAACTCATTTTCCTATTTTAAATGCCTAAGATAGATGAAGCAGTTTAATGAAAAATGTTATATACACATTCAAAGTTTGTACATATTGCTGATTGTTTATATAATTGTTCATTTATTAAGTATGACTTACTTTGACTTTAATTTGGATAATCAGCTTTCTGGTTCCTTATAAGTCAGGGCCTTGTTATTTAATTTCAAACACGTTTTAATAATATGTTATCAATATTATCACATGTAAACCATTTATAATTTCCTATTCCTAATCTAACTACTGTATGGATCACCAATTACAAATACAAACGTAGAAAATTAAATTACTATGTGCTAACAGAAAATGGACATTTAGTAGGTATCCCACAATGATGTCCCTGATTTTTTAATTGATCATACCTCCACTTTAAATTAACGTACTTGAATTGTCTTTTTTCACAATAGAGTAAATTTTATTTGCTTTTTGAATAATTTGAGTTTTTGAAAATTGGTTGAATAACCACTTTACAATGATTGATTTACTGAAAAGAATAGAAAAACTAATTGTTCAAAGGAAAAGTTTAAAAAAAAAATACTAGTATTCTCCTTCATTTCTATACACCTATTCTTAAAAATAATTTTACAATGATGTATCCTACGTACCACAAAGTATATATCATTTCCATCATTAATAATTCTTTGACAACAAATTGAAAAAGTGTTTCAAGAACTGAAAAAAATGGTAAACTCTTCGTTCAAAGGTGGCTAGAAGTAATCCTTGCCTTGAGAGAAATGGAGGATATGTCACAGGATACTAAATTACTTTAATTATTTAAACATTTAACGTAATGATTTTTTACTTTTTAATTTTTTTTGTTTTGTTTTTCGGAAAGTACAAAATAAGGTAACATATTAATATTGTTTTAACATGTTAGCTGCAATGGGTTAAACTGAAGTTCAGTATTCAATTCAAATTTGAAGTCAATTGTGGTGATCAACTTTGAAAACAGGAAAGATTAACTGGATCGTGCCTCCATTTAGCTTTCATTAGGTATTTATAAAAAATCAGTTAGTGACTGCAGGTCGGTCAGTAGCACTATGAAAATCACTTTAGTGTAGTGACCACCGGTGGGTCTCTTCGCAGGAAATGTGTTAAAAACTTTTCCATTGAACAATTACTTTTTCTATTCCTTTCAGTTAATCAATCATTGTAAAGTGGTTATTCAACCAATTTTTAAAAACCTAAATTATTCAAAAAGGAGACAAAATTTACTACATTGAGAAAAAAGGACAATTCAAAAATGTTAATTTAAAGCGATGATATAATCAATTAAATAGTCGAAGACATTTTTGCGGGACATTCGATATAAAAGTTTTGGGTCAATATTGAATTTAAGCCTTTCACAGAAATTAAAAATTCTATTCCAAACAATCACTAAAGGCACACATTTAAAAAAGTTTTACTCGAATGACATTCTGCTTGCTGATGCGTTATTTTAGAGATATAACAATAATTACGTTCAGATAGGAATAACATTACATGGTCGGTTGCTTAGTCACCGCATTGTTGGGTGACGCCCACTTTTCTGGTGGGACACGCCCACTTCTTGGCGGGAAATTAACACGGCTCGGTTAAGTTCAGGTAAGCTATTTTAGATTGATTTATGTTATTTAAGGTTAGTTTATTTAACTAATCTAACATAACCTACCCTAACCTGACCCATCGTTATGTTAATACCGTATTACAGCATATTTACGTGTCTGCTCTTTCACTTTTACATTCGACGTTCGTATAACTTCAAAGTGGAATAACTCGAAAATAATGCATCAGCAAGCAGAATGTCATTTGTGTAAAACGTTTTTAAATGTGTCCTTCTAGTGATTCTTTGGAATGGAATTTTTAATTTCCGTGAAAGGCCTAAATTCAATATTGACCAAGTTTTGTTACTCCTTCAAAGCATTAAGATTGTTTACAGTATTTATCATGAAATAGAATAAATGAAATGAAAATAAAATTTTAAAAAATTACCTCACAACTATATTTCTTAAAAACTTCTCTGCATTTCCTTTATTTCTATTTAAATATAGTATATTTTACTTCCACTCAATGTAGATGTGACAAATAGTGCTAATTCAAAATTCTTATTTTGTACTTAATATTGAATAAATTTTTGTTTGATTGATTGATTAAAAGATAGTTTCAGCCTTCTTTACCACAACAAAGATCTTCAAAGAGAGAAAGAATGGAAACACCATTTAGCATAAAGTTAAGGGAATGTGGAATCTATGTACAAGGTGTGATCATGCACAGAAACATACCTATGTAAAACATAATACATTAATTCATAAAAACAGTAAGTTGAAATGGAAAGTTAAGAAACACAACTAAAGTTTAAAAAAAAAGTTCAGAACACAACTATAGTTTAAGAAAAAAGTTCAGAAACATGACTTAATTAAGAAAAAAGTTAAAAGGTGCTGAAAAATGAGATAGTAGCAAACTGAAATAAGTGATCCTTAACATGGTATAAAAAGCACTTCTTTAAACAAAAAAAAAGGCTTACTTCATTCTCAGCTTATGACCTCATATTTCTCCTCAGAGAGTGCTAATTCCTTAAGATCCAATAGTTGTATCTTTAAGGCAAGGCAAGCCTTCCTATGAACACTTGCAACATTGAATGTTATCAAACAAACTAAGCCAAGTAAATATTTGTCCTAAAAATAGTTTAACCTGTGTTTTTTGTAGCCTCAATTCTTAAAACAAATAAGCTGACTTTATTCGTCATTTTGGTATCATAATGATGATTTAAAGCAAACTTCTATGTTATTATGCTGCCTAGACTTTCTTTGCAACGTCACATTTGCAAAGTGTGATGAGCCTCAACCCTCAACAACGATGTGATGAGCCGATACAGCCAGCTTATTTAAGCAAATTGGTAAGCGTACTACGGCACATTATAAGCGCTTTAAAAAGTTACGCTTGATTTCAAGCTTGCAACAAAGAAAGTGGCACACAACAATAAAAGTAGAGGAATTAGTGCTTTACGTGACTGCAACAGTGCCACTCTTCCACTGGAGGTGATAATAAATGCAAGAGCTCACACAGTGCAAGTGACACGACGACAAATTTCTCAAGTGCCACGCGAAAAATTTCAGCTGATCTAGCTGAGAAGATTTGTAGTCCGGCAGATCGGAAATATTCAAAATAAAAAAATAATCAAACACTGCAGAAAATGAGAACCCATTTGAATGATTTTTCTATCACTAAAGGTACTTTACTGATTAATAAATAAGCTCTACTTCATGCAGTTTACACATAACTTGATAATTTATAAATCGAATATGTGGTCACCGCGGTAGAGTGCTTATGGACATTCCCCGTTTTGTCAGTTTCATTTAGTACATCGAAAATATATTTAATTTGTTATTGGGTTTGAAGCATGTTCTTTGAGGCAGTTATCTCATTTCTCTTATTATGTTTGCATTATAAATATCTTTGAATTTCGGCCATGATGACTGTTAGGCTCCGCGCCAGTATGACCAGATGGATATTCTAGTATCACGCTACAGGCTGTGTAAATACTGTTTCCCGGAATTTAATTCAAGTATCCTAGATACTCCCCACACCCTCTTGAATCCGGCTTGTCCGAAATTCAAGAGAGCGACTAAAAGAAACGGTAAGCTCTCTGGAATTTCAAAACCTCCTTATCTGTAACTGAACTACTCTGCAATTAACATTGTTCCCTGAAAATAAATCTGGAAATTATCCTCGAGAAGAATACCGACTACAAAGAAAAAAAGGGTCTCCACTCCTAGAGAGTTGTCAAATGAGAGGCGCCCAATGAGCGGCAGCCCTACATCCGCTGAGAGACAGCCTCTACAAACTAAACGAACTAAACTTCGACAACCGTGAGCAAGGTCAGCCCTTAAAAGCATCCGAAAGATCGAGCATCTTGGCGCCCGAACAGGGACCAAAAATAATTATAAATCTAGCGATTGGCGCCGAACCAGGACAGCCCAACAAATCTAATACGCATCATCTAACAATGACATTTCAGTTGTGAGTATAAATTATCTACTCCAATCAATCACACTTTCAACATTACTTTCTGATGTTACAAGAATCAAATTTCATACATCAGTGTACGCGGAAACTGTTAATAGCGTTTTACAACGATCATCTTTATATGTGTCAATAATCAGCATTGTATTTGATTTTATTAAATTCATTTTTAAACATTATAAAACTTAGAACAACTCATTGTGGGAGTACATTTTTGTGTTTTTTCTCTAAGTCGGTGGTACCGAAGTGACTTAAAAACTATAGTATAATCACCCGAGACTAGAGCGGGCACGTTCTTTCGTTAAAACATTGCGACGATGAGTTTGGAAAAAATTGGACGACCAGAGACACCGGCCACTCTCATAAAATGTTGAGCTGGGGGCCAGTTTCAATCATCGTTTTATGTAAAAAACTAATGAAATTGCTGATAATTAATGTCCGCCCCCCCCCCCTCTCCCCCCGAAATCATTTGTTGAGAATCCTGGCCCACCCCAAATTTTCGACTGGCTGCGATACTTGTTAGGATCTGTTAGGTTAGCATAGGTTAGTGCTCGCAGTGGTACAGTGGTTAAGGGATCGGCCTTGCATGTTGGAGACGAGGGTTCGTATCCCGGCACTGGCGCGGCGATTTTCCTCGTTGGGTATAAGGGAGAGTTCAAGCCCAATACCCCACTCAACCCAGGTGTCGGAAATGGGTACCGGCTTCACTTGGAAACCGTCATGGTGTCATTTATAGTGTTAGTTATAAGACATTTGAAAAACCAATGCTTAAGATCAAATGTATCAGGCTTGATTGGAAATAAAGCATCCTAAGATGCCGATGTTTGTTTGTTAGGTAATGTTCACGGAAACTTTTCATCGGTCCACTTAGCTTAATTAACGATGACATTGTTCGTGGAATTTTCACGGGTCCTGCGAGTATTTAAATATTAATCTAGTACTTAATGTATAAAAATTTATTCAATAATGAAATTCTGACTGTCATACACTGCCTAGAGTAGAAAATAAATTAATAGTAAAAGTGACGATCTTCTAACGTTTAAAATAAATACTTAAGGAGGTGCACACATAAGGAGGTGCACACACGCCCACGGCTTAGTTCAGTCTGTCGTGTCGGCTTCTGGCTGACACGCTCGTCAGCTTCCCCGAATCCCTTGCTATGGCTTGGGACTCGTAGCAAGAAGAGCAGACGAACATTTTTAGTTTTCATATACGTTTTTCGCCGAAGATGGGAGAAACCCCCGCCATTGCTCCGCTTAGTCTTAAATTACCAGCGTTATTAATTTTTAGGCTGATCAAGCGAATCACAGCCCTTGAACTTTATTGCCGAAGGCTCTTAAATCTGCCTTACAAAGTCCGCAATGGACCTCAGCGTTCGAGCAATGGCTAGAATTTCGACAAAATGTAATGAACCATTGACACAGGTAAGCATAGATAAGTTGCAAATTTGAGTATCCACGCATGTATATCAAGGCTTTTATGTCTTTTATTTATGCGTAACACTGAATTATAGGAATAAAATCACAGGATTAGAGGAGCTAGCCAGATTTGATGGGCATTCGTAAGGTTTCGTGGCTAAGGAATTACAGATGGCGCTAGTGTTCATGTCGGATGATTGAGCAAGTTTTTGCAACCATCTCTTGTTTGCCGACAAACAACCAGAACCATCCAGAAAGAGAAGTGACGAGTGTGTTGTAGCGGAAGAGCTGTGAAGTCAAAAACGTAATAGTTAATTATTGGCGATTTTGAAAGTTATAACAATGGCTGATAGTGATTGGGATACTGTAACAATTCTTCGCAAAAAGCCTGAAAAGGCATCACAGCTCAAAACTGAGCAGGTGAGTGAATATATATATTCACTACAAATTGGCATAGTTGCCGACTTGAAACGTCCTCAATGAACTCTCCATTGCAGGTAAATTAGAGCATGAATCGATGATAGTTGATTTTTAATTGATATGAATCTTTAAGTATTCTTTTGTGAAAAATATGATAACGTTTGTTTAATTTCAAAAGACTAGTTAGAAAGACACGTTTTGAACTCATCGGTGATGCTATCAGGCTACATGTGTTTCTGCACCTAAGTTTATAAAAAACTTCCTATCGTCCAGGTGTAGTTGTATTTGTTGATGCTCGTCCAGGTGTAGTTTTTACAAAACAAGCTGCCGGTAGCTATATCAATTGGGCCACTTTTGATTATGTTCTCTTGATATGCGTGGACTTCTATGTAGAATGGGACCCGATATTTAGATATGAATTTTATGTTAATTATTGTGCTTTGCCTTTCAGTTCTTCCTACCATCCAGGTGAATTTCTGTTTACATCAACAGTTTATATATTTGGTTAAATTTTTGCCTCATTGTTTGAAGATCCTGGCTCAACATGGAAAACAATTGACACATGCAGAATACTAGATGGCTTGTGCTTCAAATAATGCAAATGTAACCAATGAATATAGTTGGTCCTTGCTAAACTGTATTTAATTTCTACAATTATGGCTTTTCAAGAAGCCTTATGAATACATGAGATCTGTTGCAATTATAATTCATTACTCAGTAACTCTGCTGGGGTGTTGTGTAGGAATGATTTCATGCCTATCATTTTGTTGTTTTTCTTCAAATGTTAAATTTGGGAGAAGCGCTGCATAATTTTAAAATAATTTGTGTTCTAGTTATGTATTTTTCCTTATTAATGAAATTGATTAAAATCTCTGACAGGAACTTGTACAATTTAAATATAATGTGTGCAAATTCTTTGTAGCTAGATCATTGAATATGGGCTTCAGTTGATGTTAAAATATTTCTTTTATTTTTGATCTGTGGTATTTGTGTTTTATTAGTTTCTTTACTTCTGTCAATCTTGCTTTGTCACTCATATCCGTTTGCTCCATGATACTGTTATTTTGAATTTTATTGGAAAAAAAAACTACTAAATTCTGAAATTGTACTCACAACTTAGTTGTGTGCATGTGTTCAGGTTTTATTATCCTGTAATCTATATCATCTAAATAAAAATCTAACATAATTGGCTGGTTAGTCAAAAACTAAATTTCATTATCATACTCGTAGGTGCATTTAATCCTAATTATTATATCTAACATAAACTCTTATTAAATTAGTCAAGTCTCTAATTCATCTTTACAAGGTTACATAATTGAAAGTTTTATATGCTCTTATAAATATGTTTTGCAGACAGTGTTTTGTGCTGTAGTGTAAACTGAGTACTCCATTGTCAGCTTTTTATACCAAATCTACATGAATAATTCAGACTTTCTAATGCTCAGTATATGTGAGCTTTGCATTGAAAAAAAAATGCTGTATGAAACTATTTTAGTTTGTTTACACCTTTAATAATTTGTTCTATCAAAATGCTTGATGTATTCTTTCAGTGCACTGTAAGGTTCCATGATCAATGACTGAAACTTTTACTTGTGTTTCCCATTCTAATATTTATTACTTTTTACACTTGAATGATGACCGAGATTTTTTAATTTTCAGGCAGTAAACAAAGCGCGACGTGTTGGTGCTGCGATTGAAACGTCCTCCAAGTGTAAGCATAAGCATTCTTAAGTTATGACTTCATTTTATCTATTCATAAAAGTGTATATGGATCAGTGACTATTAGTCCATGAATAATAAAGTACATGTGAGAGCTGTAAAAATGCCAAACACATATACATTTGCAGATGGATTATTATGGTTTTATACTTAGAAGCCATAGAAGGTTTTCATGTGTCTGCATTTTCTAAATACTGTGTTTGTCTAAAATTTATATTATATTTAATTTTTAGTAGTCATGTATTGTTTTTCTATCTGTTTTTCAATTTTTCTAATTTGTGTCAAGTTTAAAAATAACATCACATTAATGTAAAGCTTATATCCTTCAAATTACAGTTGGAGCAGCTTCAAATCGCAAGAATCCCACTACTTTGAACACTGCACGCCTGGACAGAGAAACAGAAGAGCTGAAGCACAGCAAGGTATCTGCAGATGTCAGCAAGCTTATTATGCAAGGCCGCCAGGCCAAGGGATGGACACAGAAGGATCTAGCCACGGTGAGTTATGTCTTCTCCTCATCATCATAAAATGGTAAATGGATGAAGTGCTGTGTCTATTTCTTGAACCTTGAAGAAAGTCTGTGTGAGAAATAATCTGTAGAAAAGAGTTGAAATTTTCCCAATTAGCTGCTGTTATATTAGCATTTCTCTAATTTACTGTTTTGTGTGCAGAATATTAATGAGAAGCCCCAGGTGATTCAAGAGTATGAACAAGGAAAAGGTGTTCCCAATCAGCAGATTCTTGGCAAGATTGAACGTGCTATTGGTGAGCAGACGTTCACATTATGTGTGCTGTTAGACCTCGCATCTAATAGGTAGAAGCTTCCTATTTTGTTTTCTTATTATCTGGGAGTTGAAAAAATTACAAAGTAACTAATAAGTAAGTAGAATTATTTTCTCACATTTTTAAAAAATTTGAAGTTCATCTTCATTAAGTGATAATGAGCCTATTACATCATGAGTGTTTTTTTAATAGTCCCCCTCAAGCGATAGAATTGCTATATTTATGAGACTTTGTGTTCCCATGGGGGAAGTGTGAGGTCCCAAGCTTGAGGTTGGAAGGCCATAAGTTGAAATAGGATAGATTTTTTGTGTGTTTTTATTAAGGACTTTTTTCATTGTTAGTTTTTCTCAACACTGATTTTTTCAGCTTTTATTATTTTATTTAAGTTTTTATATACTTCTTGCAATCTTATTGTTTCTATGGACAAGGAATCCAGTCTGCGTGGGAACACACTGGTGCATAGATGCTCCTTTTCCCCAATTCCATACCTAATGCCTTTTTCTTTCCTGTCTTGGGAATACATTTATGGTGGTTATGAAGGCTTAACGCACGTATAACCTAATGTCATCTAAATCCTATTTGCTTCGTTTTCAATTCATAGAAATTTTTCATGTGCATCTCAGGCATTCGACTGCGCGGCAAAGAGAAAGGAACTCCACTGGCTCCGAGAGGGAAAAAGTGAGAAGGGGTGTTGGAGTGTCCCCCCAGCGCGTTCTCCATCGCTCAGATCCTGATGTCAGCTAGCTCTTAAGCATATGAAGTATCGTAGTCGTGGCTTGTGGTTTGCTTAGAACGAACTTCGTCTTGTTGTTATGAATAAGTATCTCTTAAGTAGTCCTTTTGAATTGAGAGAAGCTCTTCCTTCGACTGATTGTTGAAGTGTGAGATTTTTTACTTCTTTGCTATTTGCGAACCAACGTTTCGGTTTGCTATGATCCATTGTGGTTTTTGTTGAATTACGTCTGACGTTTGTTTAACGTCATTTACAGTTAGAAATGTTGCTGCTTTTACTTAACTAATGGCGTTACCTTTTCAAAAGTATTGGGAAGAAATGTTATTCATGTGACAAATCAAATCATCTAGAACCAGTAAAACATTTGTGAGCTAGGGTATAAGCAGAATTATCGTCATTGAAAGAAAAAAATGATTTTTCTGCTTTCTTGTTCTTTGAGCATCGTCTTTCATTTGCTTGTATGAAACCCTAATATAAATTTGAAAGTTTTTGTTGCTTTATCCTTTTATCGATTATTATTTAGGGTTGGTTTCTAGGTCAGGTTTGTGTGAATCAGTTTTTCTCACAGTCTTCATTTAATTATTTCCCGGGTTTGCTCTGACTCTAGCACCCGGAACAAAAGTATCTGGGGGGGGGGTGCCAATGCAATTGTTTGCTTTTTCTTACAGTGGTACCTGAGACCCATTTTTGAGAAGTTGTCGGCTGCTTTTAGTTATGTTCTGTTCTCTCTTCACTGACTTGAAATGCGTTGTAAGACTGCTTTTCATTAGTGTTATTCATTTGTAGGCTTTTCCTCAACTTGATCATTTGTTTTTTGAGGTCCCAAATAATTTGATGACTAACACTTGCAGCACGTGCGCGCCACTCTTCTGAAACAGAGTTGTTTGCGCTTTAAAGATTAGTACATCCACCGGTGCAGGACGATTTATTTCTGCTTTCTGTTCTGTTGAAATTCAGTGCCAAAGCAACGACACTGCATCCTGGAACTTGTTCTGTTGAAAATTTTAGAATTGATGAAGAAGAACTTCCTACCATCCTATGACGGCAAACATCTTAATTGATCATGTATCCGAAGAGTAATTGCTTAGCGATGCTGATACCTAGGTATGTCACTGTAGTGTTACTCTCTCTTTATTTAGAGCTCAGTTTTTTCACGGTGATTCCTCAGGGGTTGTATAATAGGCAATAGGATTATGTTCGTCTATCTTATGCTATCACAGGACTAGCGCCCCAAAGGAGATACTGTTGGGTTACCTCGACTAAAGTTAGGCCTTTAGGACTTCTATTTTTCATGCCTACCTAGCTTTTTTTAGTTTTCATACGTTCTTTGCTGTCTATTTTCTTAGTCTTCATCTTCCTAACGTGCCGTTTCTATGCACTGGGTACTTTTGTCTTTGAACACACCTACATAGATTCCCCGTTTTTATAGCTGAAATTATTTCTTTTCTCTCTCTTGATATTATTTTGAATATTGCTAGGGCGACTTGAAGTAATATAATTAAATTATTCTACGGTGGATGTATTCTCATGATGAAAGGTGGTTTTGAATATTTGAATAAAGGTCGAAGCTATGTTCTTAGTTGACAGTATCGGCCATATGATTGGTACATTGAAGTTTATGGGCCAATTTATAGGGAAATATCACTAAACTTGTAATGTTACGGATGTGAATTATAATGAAGTCCTCTCGCTCGGACGTATCTAAAAAAGTTTAAAATTTGTTTGCAACACTATTGAAATTCGAAACGTGAATGTGGTTGCTCCATTTGTTAACTACGAGTATTCTTAAGAAGCCGTATGTATTGGGATGAGCAGACAAAAACTTTGAGTAATGGAATAAATTTCATTCAAACTGTTTCAGCAGTTATGTGAGTTAGGTATTTTCTAAAGATCCGAGTCTTTGTACGTGTGCGTTACCTTTTCAATGGTGCATGCGCTCGGACTTCTTATATTGGCAAGACATTTGGTATAAGGAAGGCCTGAAACAGGCACTCAAGTAACTTCTTCACGTAGATGTTGACCGAAACTGCGATTGATATACGCATTTATTGAGTCAAATGTATTGTTGGTGTTGCAATCAAGCTAGGTTGACGAGTTTATGAATTTAAAAGTTCCAACTTTGTCCTGGTGGCTTTACAAGCACGAGTTACTTCAGTTTTTATCTTGGTGTTAAATAAAGATCGAAATAACTGCTAAAACTTATCGATGTTATTTGCCTTCATAAATTAAAAACTTTGAACTTCAATGAGGTAATTGATTTTTCACCGCAAGCAAGTTTCTCGAAATATTTATATACTTGAAGTTGTTTTGTTGAAAAAAATTTCGACGCACAAATTGAGTCTCCTTACTAAAGGATAATTTATTATTGTGTTTACAGGAAGCTTTCCTCTCGTGAATAAATATTATCGGACCATGAATGGTTAATTATTCACGTTGAAAAACAGGTAATTGCCAATGAAACCATAACTGTATTGTAAAGTTTATTTCAGTTACATGGAGAAAATAGTAAACGAAGCGGATTTATTGAAATAGGTTGCTGTGAACCTTACAGTGCTGCAGAATTATAGGTTCGAAGCAAAGTCACACCAAGATAACTCTAATGCATGTTTCCGGAATGAAACTCAGGAGGAAGTTCTTGCGGCGTTAAAATTTTTCTCGTGTTTGTTGGTATTCTAATTTATTTCATGAAGAAATGTCACTAAGCATGTACCCACGGTTCTTCATTTTTTTTTTTGGCCTAGGAGACAAAATTTTAATTTAAGGTATGCTAAGCCAAAAATGAACTCTTGGGTTGTAAATGTTGACGCACAGAAAAAAACATGCAGTACGTAAATATCACGTGTCTGATTAACAAGGGAATGAATCTGACGCCTAAATGAGTCATCTGTAGTAATTAATTTTCAGCTAATCTTAGGGATCTAGTGTAGATTGTAAAACTTTTGCACTTAAGGTAAGGGTGCTTGTTGCCTGTTCTCGTTTCGTTAGTGTAATTTGATTCGAAAATCTTGACGAGAACTCAGGCTGAATCACTGTTTTGTCCCGTTGTGTTATAAGTTTAGTTTCATATGCAGAAAGGTTTGTTTCCATCCACTTCCATGCGAGGCAAACAAGCGATGAATTAGTGCCAATTTCCTTGCTTGTAACCACGTAGGATTGGAAGGCTTCATACGTATATTTTAAATTTCTAACACTTAAATAGATTATTCTTATAAAGTGAAATATGAACTAATGATTAATAAAATGAATAATCATGTAGCCTTAGGTTAAAATAATTCAATTATAGAGCTTACACGAAAGTACGACGGAAAATAAGCCATTTATAAACTTCACCTAACTCCGTTATAAATGTACACTTCATTGAGCTCCAGTTTGAACATATCCCTATATAGAACTGGAGCTCCATTTTTTGAAGGTGTTCTGTGGCATGTTCGTCCCTTAATAACCACTAGCACGAAGTTGCTAGGTGCAAGATTGAAAATGGCAAAACACCTCTATTGTTTGAGCTCCGGCAGGTAAACTTTTATGTAACTCGAGACCATGAGATACTAGTAAAATACGTCGGAATGCGCACGGAATGATGTGAAAATCTTTAATTTTAACCCGTTAAATAACCGCTTATTTTAGTGGTCATGGACACTTTGGACAGCCGCTTCTGCAGTAGAGCTATTTACGGCAGATGAAAGCGCACGGAAAAAATACTAAGTACTCTATTTACCTTCGAATGATTGAACAATTTTCATGGAAACATCTCAATTTGTGCGAGCCTGCACTCATGATTTCTTTTATTTCTTGTAGAATTGAAATGATTATTTTATTTATACGCTATGGTGACAGTACAACAGTAGATATTTATATAACTGGAGCTTAGGTGAAGTGATCCACACTGGCATGCAATTTTATCCGATTATGACCTCTAGAAATAATGATAATAAATTCAGTTAACGACAACTTCGGTCAGAGACTATTTAGTTGTCGCTTTGGTATTTCTACCAAAATTGATTTTCATAGTTACGAGCTGACACTTTTACTGAACTTCTCGGTAGCATTTTTCTTCTTTCACTGCTTCCAAAACACATTCACTTTCCACATCGCTTACCTCGGCAAAGCTGTGGCATTCTAACGCAAGAGTCAAGTAGCAGCGGCAACATTGACCTCTAGAAATGTTTCCTTGCGGGTATCTGAAGAGAAATGGTCTTCGACGTGTCGGCGATTCTTGGGGAGGCGTGTGTGTAATTACCACTGTGAGGTTACCATTTAATACAAGTGCTGATTATTTCCAGCTAGTGAAGCAAAATAGCACTACTTGATGTCCGAAACATTCTTAAGTTTCGTTTCAAATTTTCTTCTTTTCCCCTCCCCGTCTCCGTGAAAGGAAAGACCGGCGTGCCGTGCGACCGAGATTTCGTTGATGAGTCTTCGAGTGTTTCTTCTTTTTTACTTCGCTTCTTCTATGTGCGTATGTCTTTTCTTCCGCCCTTGCTAATGTAGCGGACTTTAATTTAAGACGTTTATTTGTGCAATTATTCGAGAAATGGTCTTACTTAAAAGAAACTGCAGTTACGCTCTAATATTTATAAATGTTTTGTTCATATCTTTTAAACAAAAGAATACAAACTGTATGGGGAAAGGTTGTCAGCAAACCTCTTTTTTATGTTCGCAGTATTTTTACAAATACACTACGAAAATATTTCAAATCCTCTGGGAACAAACATCCGTTGTGATATGTCTTTACTTTTCTCTTTCTACGAATACAGAAGTAAAGCACTGGCACATTTTCAAGGGTTTGCATTACCATTATGGTCACTAGAGAGATTATCATCTTCAAATTCTGCTTTTGGAGCCATGGTAAGTTTAGTAGCATTGTTCAAGGTTGATATTCCATCGAATTCGTCTCCTGCACTTTTTTCGTTCTGGAGATCCGCCGGCAAAGTTCGTTGACGAGAAAGTTTCTGTTTGTTGCTAAGCATGTCATTTTGATCTGTGCCAATGGGAGGAGAAAATTTCCTAAGAGACGAACTTCTTATGGGTGTAACTGGTGGTTTTGGACTTTCTTCTGATTTGTATTTAAGAGCATTGCAAAGCGGCTTTGACTCAGAGGTTTCAACAATGCTAACCTTGGCACTGGAAGGAACGACGTATGTCTTTCGGGAACTAGAGCTGGGGGTGGAACTGGACTGGGAAACAGTGCGATCGGGACTGTCAAACACCCGAGTAGTAGGAGAACCGACTGACGAGATGGACAAAGGATTCGTCAAATCGGGACTGTCGCATGGAGCTACCGGGTAGGAACTTGAAGATGAAGCTGAAATTGGATTAGTAACATCTGGGCTGTCGTTAGCCCTGGTTTGATCTGAAGGTATTTTTTCTGCATTGCCTTTGTCCAGTTTCTGAGGAAAGGTCTCCTGCATCTGTAGGACGGGACTGTCGGTAGGTTCGAATGTCGTCACATGCGGCGCTGTGTCAGCGTTGGTGAAAGCAATCTCGTCACCATCTGTGGCTTGTGGCCTGTCATGCACGGTAGGAGCGTCGGAATCATCGGCCATTGGGAACTTGTGTCCGTCATTGTTAAGATCATCTTCTTCAACTGCTTTTTGTCGATCTAACTTAGCTTGTTCGATGGACCGTTCGACGCTGTCTTCTTTACTTATCTGAAAGAACACATATTATTACATATTTTTTAAGAACTGTTAAATTTTTCGCTGCGCTTTTCAAATACCATCACCGGTTGCCTGGCAGAAAGAATGAAGCAAATAAGAAAGCAAAAAAGTTGTGCGAGAAAAATTCAATTACATGCATATGTTTTACTTGCACATAATTGATTTCTTAAAATTTGACGGGTACTTTTATTGAGTGCAGTTTCAATGTTATAAACAAGGTAACAGATGATGGCACGAGAGACGATGTGTTATGCTAATGCTAGCCTTACCTTAATAACTGGAAGAGTATGCATATCATTTTCATTGGGCTGAATGCTCTCTCTCTTTGCTGCGTTTTTTGCATTATTCTCAGATTCCTTATCTGGTCCATGCATGTCCACCGTAACGCTCGGTGGACTTTCGCGAACTTTTTGTTTGAGCGATTTTCTTATCTTAGGGCTGTTGGTCGTTTGAGGTTCCCATTCCAGTGGCGACTTATTTTTGTCTTTTCTCTTTCGCTCCTCACTAGTGGAAGATTCCCTTCTGGAGTGAGATTCTTTTACAGACGAAGATGGCTTACCTGGCAATTGTTTGCGGTGTGACTCTTCGGATCCTCGTCTTTCCTGCGATTTCCTTCGTTTGTGTTTCACCAATGGTGTCGATGGAACTTCTTTCTTCCTCGAATCTTTACTTCCTTTGGAAACTAATTCCTTATTTGCTTGTTGAACTGATTCTGGTTTTTGCTTTCTAATCTTGGTTGAATCCCGAGTACTAGTTTTTCCTTCTTGTCCTGGATCTTCCTGATCCATCGTCTCAGGGTAAGAGAAACGTTTCGTTTTCTTGGAATATCTTGGACTTTTTGGAAGGGGTTGCTGACTACCAGCGGACCCTTGAGATTCTACTCTCTCCCGAGCTCTGCGTTCATGATTGTTTGACTCATCTTTTATTCTTCGTGTGGGTTGATCTTTAGAATTCGATGAATCCCGCCTCTTTTTTTGCTCATTCTTCGACCTTGTCTCTGACGTATTTTTCCTCCTCTGTTTAAGTGAAGTTTTACGATGTTCTGAGAGGGAGTCATCAAATACTTCCGAGGGCCCAAGATCGGTCAAGTCATCGCCTGGAGGACTTAGAGGAGTCTCTCCGTAAGGGAGGAGAGGAGTGCGTAACGCATCGTCTTCGTCTTCAGTAGGGAATGCAAGAATAATTAGCCTTTAAATTTGTTATTCCAAGGAAAAGTGTTAAAAATGTCATTCCAAGGAAAAAATAATGAACTTTTAATTTCAGAACTGTAGGGAAACTGGAATTGGATAACGGTACCTAGCAGGATGAAAAACATTGTGGGCTTGGCGAACAATCCTTCTAACTAAATTGATATTTTTACTTATCAGTCTATGAGTCTTATAAAATTTGTTATAAATTGACTATTTTATCATTTTAGCATCGAAGAAAATTTTATCAGTATTTTTTCTTTAAAAACTAAGGTGCAAATGTGATTCGATCAGAAGGGAAATATCTCGCTCTCTTTTCTCCTCGAGACTCGAATCATATGAAACAAGTTAAGCCATGGACGATTAGAATCCATATTGCGCATTAAAATATCTGGAGTAACTGATCTTGAGAACGCCAGGAATGCCATGAAATGATTTATTCATTAGGTAAATACAGCATGCTGTCGAATTTACGTGAACAATAGTGCAATGCTGAAAAAGCATGTAAATTTGATTAACTCCAAGCTTTCACGTGTCCGAGATGTATCGAAAATCTGAATGCGTTCGTTCTGCGAGCAGCTCACGAGCCTCACCTGTGGCTGCTGCAGCGGCCTTCAGTTTAGCGGTGAGGGAAGCCATTCTAGAGCGCCCTGGCACCGGCGTCATGTTGATGATCTTGTTCCACCTGACATCGAATGAAACCCAATCAGTTTTGGTGTTGCAACAATTTTATCAATCGCAACAGTTGTATCTATACGAGTAGTGTAACTTCAGTGTTCAATGCGATTAGTGAAACAAATTTTAATGGAAAATAATAGAAATGTTCATCGACCAATTCCTTCTCTCCATAGGTATTAGTACAGTTCAGTTAGTGTAGCTTCCTTCGTGCTGCTTTATTTTTCATCTTTCACAGAAATGTGAATCCTACTGATTGGGTGGGTGCCTTATGTCAGCCAGCTTGCTGGGAAAATTGAACTGAAAACTTTTGACTGGAGGACATGGTCATCCGAAGAATTGCACGAGTGTGCTCGCTGAAAAAATTAAAAGCTTACACTTGAGAAGATTTTTTCCATTGACGTGGATTATAAGCTTATGAATAATTGCAAGCATCTCGACATTAAATTTAACGCGTTGCGATGGAACCTGAAAACTAAAAAAACGTGTTTTTTCCAAAACCTAACAATGAATGATAGAGCAAGAAATGGGGTTCCAAGTGTAGAAATTCTATTTAAAGAAGGGTTAATCTTTACGATGTAAAGTTCCAATTCAACGAGCTATTATCGATAGAACAGTTCATGTGGAATAAGGCAATGAATGTGTTGAATAAAGTTCAATTTGCACTAAAACAGATTACAACAGAACAAAAGCGCATCGCAACTTGCAAAGTGCAGGCGGACTAAGGATTTCGTTGTTGACGCGACACTGCTGCTATTAAGATTGTCCGAGAAACTCCAGCTCTCTCGATTTTGGCGTTATGTAGTCATTTTCTTTTTATTCAACGATGCAAACTTCAGTTGATCGATGGTCAGTCCGCCTACCCTTTGAAAGTTGTGTTGCATTGAGATTATAGGGTAATTTTAGCCTCCCTAACCACAACAAAGGTGTTCCAGCCAGGAAGTAGAAAAGGAAGTTCATTAAACACGATAAAAATTGAAGAAGAAGGTAACAGGTTCTGAAAAACGAACAGCAGTGACCCTTTTTCCCTCTGGAAGGACTAATTCCTGAAGGGACAATAGTTGTATCCCCTGACGGTTGAAAGTTCTGTTGCCCGTTTATCCAGTTGCACTGTATTTTAGTGCTCGCTGAATTGAGGAATATAAATTTCAAAAGTGTCTCAGTATTAGAATTAGCGAGAAGAACTTGGTGACCTGGATGAGGGAGCTGGGTTGTGCTGCGAGCCTTCGAAGGCTGCCTGAGCTTTTCTGCGCTCCTCGTCGCGCTCGTGGCAGAGTTGTTCCTGGTCGGCGGAAAATTTGAAAGCAGTTTCCATTCAATAAAGATGATACAAAAACATCATTGGTTTTTTAAATGTCGTAACATGAAGATCCTTAATTGATATGAACACTTGGGTAATATTGGGTATCGTAATACCCAAGTGATCTAGAGGACGCGGGAAACGTCAAAGAGCTCGTAAAAAACTGGATTGCAGGGATGTTTCAATGTTTAGCACCGAGATAATATAATGTTGCCATTAATATAACAAAGTATAATTGCCATATTAAAACATCTAACATGAAATTATTCCATAGGTACATGTTGAATTTCTATAAATCATGTCCCTTTTATAGCCACAAATTAACTCGTCGTTTACTACGGCAATTAAACAATTTGAACTATTATAACGTCCTGAGTTTCCGATATCATTCTAGAATTGAAGTACAATAACCAAAAAATTTGAACAATTATAGACGTTTTGTTTTTAAATTTGATTCATTATAATTATTATTACAACAATGATTCATTATAACCATTTCTAATCTCATTACTTTCAAACCAAAGTAAACTTGTTCTGGTATACTAGATCTCGAAACTATTAAATATAATTCTATTTTTTCTATTTCAATCGCAAAGTACCATCGAAACTTGTTTTGACAAGAAACCGATACCGCAATATCCATTTCTAAGAATTTCTGTTGGAATTATGTACTTTTCAGTTTGCAAATGGGCTCTGAAGCAGAATCTGCCAACTAAAATCTACCGGAATGTAAAATGACAATCGAGTAAGTTGAAACTAACAACTAACAGGTCATTTCTTTACCAACAGAAAATGAACTGAACCTATTTGAAATTAGATAATTATACGTCCACAAATATTTGATTTGAGAGACTACCCTAGCAGAACCCAGCTAAGTTGGACATTGTACAAAACACCGTGTAATTGAAACTTTTTGGTGATTCATCTACAACTGCTTAGCAATTCTGCGCAGAAGCCCAAATACGTAAGGTCCAGTATTTCACACGCTATTATTACGAATAATAAGTAGATGTGCGTAAGTTTAAACTGCATATGATATCTTGGCCTCTTTTTCTTGGAGATTGAAAGCATCGTAGCCTAGTTAATTTTAGCACAAAAATTAAAACCAAGTTGGGTAGCTTCTTAATTAGGATACTGTCACTTTAGTTTTCAATGGCTGGAAAATACAACGAAGAATTTGAAATGTCATCAGTTATATTGCCACCGAAACTTACGTAGAGATCCTCGTTGGCTTCTTTCAAAGCCCTGGTAAGAGAGACGTAGTAGAATATGGCGAGTATAAGTAGCAGCACCACAGGGATCACGAAGAACGGGATAGAGATGAAATCGATGAAGGGAAAGAGGTTGTAGATTTTCATGTACTCACTGAAGGGTCCGCAGTGCCATGAGGGAGGCACCCAAATCATCGTGAACCTAAGCAGAAAAAATTCAATATATTTCCTTCGCCTTTCAGAGACTGATCACGAATAGGACCAAATATTTTCTGACTATAGATCAGCGAAGATTAAATATATGAAAAAATACTCGTGGACTAAAATGGAAATCAAAGTTAAATAGAAGGCCGCGAAAAAATGTTGATATTTTATTATACGTACAGGAAGTATTTTAAATCTCCGTTCTTATTGCTTAAAGATGCATTGAATCCCATTAAGAATCTACTTTTGTGAATTAATTTCACAAACTAACAGCCGCTTACTTTGGGCGTAATTTAACTCTACGTAGTGAACTCATGAAAATTCATATATTTTTGAAAACCTAAGTCCATATTATTAATCATAACTGTGCCAGCTAATTAGTTGCAATGCATACTTCAATCCTCATATTCCAGGATGACTAAGATGTGTATTCTGCGAGCGATCTGCTCATTCGAGTTTCGTTTGGCACCCTAATGTGATCGATCTTGCACTGATACAACAGTTTCAAAAGGGATCCCAGAAGTTAGAGTGCTAACTCTACCCGTTGAGTAAACACTTTACTGCCGGTTACTCCCTAGTCATGAATCAAAAATGTCAAAGCATCTTGCTCACGGTGCACACAAAACGTATTTTTTTTTAATTTCTTGATGTGGCTATTTTCTAAAAACCTAAAATGTCAAAAGATTTTCGAAAGATTGGCTTTTTAACATGAATTTGATAGAATTTTCCATGGACACCATAAATGATTCAAAAATCAATACATGCATGTGACTTTAGCACAATGGCTCATATTTAAAAATTTTCATCTGGAGAGCAATGTGAGGTGTTTAGAGAGAAATTTATTGCAACTATTCTCACACAAAACCCGTTCAGCTTTTTGTAAAACAATGTTACTAAGATATAAAGCTAAGATTACAAAAAAACGAGTCACCAAAATATAAGACGTACAAAAAGAATGAATCCAAAATACTACGCAGTAAAATATCATGACTCGCAAATATTATGTATTAAATTAGGTTGTACGATTCGACATAGCTTTAAAATGAAGGTAATAGCAAACACTATTGCTATTATTATTGCGCTGATGATGACCTTAGGGGTTGAAACGTTCATTTTTAACAAAAATGTCTTTTAAATCAATAGTCTTTGCCATTACCTTCATTTTTAAGATCATAACTTGGGTACACCATACTCGTAAAAGAATTAAACAATAATAAAATTATTTATTTTGTTAGGAATACAGTAATAGAATCATTACTGAGGATTATTACACTGGATAGGCTGAGATATAACTATTTGCGGGCCGGCTATGTTCAGTGACTTCAGGGGAATCAGATGAAAAATCCTATTCTACGTTTACAACTTCATTCATGCTGGATCCCTTAACTCAAACGTACACTAGACGAGTCGAATAATTGTTAAGCGGGAGAGGATGAAAAATGGTATTAATTATGAAATGATGTATGCGAGATTTAAATAATCAAAACAGATTTAAAATTAGTTTTATTTTAGAGCAATAAGCCTATCAATGTGAATCATAGAATAGAGATGAGACAGCAAGTTCTTACGAGTTCATTTCATTAATATCTATATAAGAAATGATGCCCAAGGCTGTTTTTAATGCTCCGTAACAGCTTTTCTTTCAGATGTTAGCAGACATTGAATTCTAAGGTTTGATATCAATGAAGAGGAAACTATTAAGATCCATTTTTTAAAGAAATGATCGTGAGTGCCACTCTGAGAAGAAACTAATTACTTAAAATAATTATCACAGTCTTCATTCAAAGTTGAATACATGAAATAATCCAGGGAAACTAAACACGCTAGGGTTTATCACAAGCCAGGCTTGAGTCCCTCAGAAATTAGAGTCCCTCAAACACATCCGAACAAATCGGTTTAGAGTTGCAACTAAAACAAAAAGCGATTCACGAGTTCCACTCGAGTCTCGTACTTTTGATTCTTGAAAATTTCGACAAGCGTTATCAACAGCTCCTCTAAAACTGTTAATTAAGATAAACAGCGGGTAGGTTTTTTAATAGGAATTAAACTATTATATAAACAGGTCTTTGTAGTCAGTGCGCAATAAAATAAAAATGGAAAAACAATTATGAATTAATAATATTCCTGCGGCTAAAATGAAGTACGTTTGGCAAATGACAGACGATATAAAAAATATCATTCTTAGTTGTACAATGGAGCAGATTTACCACACGGGAAGCATGCACAAGAAAAGCATGGCCAAGAAGAGCAGCAAGTAGAAGTTGTTGTTGTCTGACGCTTTGTACACGACTTCAGGAGGTACATTAGAAGTCGTTACTGCCCACGAGCGAACGTACAGCAAAATCACCAACTTCACGAGGTTCAAAGCGGGTAGGCAGGGGGAGAAAAACATGCCCATCCTGTGAAAATTATAAAAAATATGAAAACCATGTAGATTGGTTTGTAAATTGTTTATTTCTCTTACAAATTATATTTGCATAGCCTTAATGTTTACACTGACATTAAAGACTTAAATATTTAGCATAATTATTAAAGTAACTGCGCACACATCATAGAAGTTAATAGTGGCCAATGTATCAATTTAATATAATATTAAGTCTTGTACTTCTTAGCTGAGTGCATCATAAATCTTTCACGACGCGTTTATGTATGGGATATTTCTGCGCTATGGAACAAATAAAAGTAGCGGCGCCACAGACATGTGTAAATAATTCTGGAATCCAAAAAACTTCACTATCTTTTCTTGGAGATTTGATTCATCACAAGCTTTCGACAATCTCACCTACATTCAAACTTGGAGTATTCTAGAAGTTTTCCACACAAAACACAGCATCTCAGGAATCACGTCAGAGACGTGTGTAGGTAGCATCAAGGATTCGTCTTACGTGTCACGCTCTACCAAACCTTCGGGTTCCAACAGCTACTATTCACGATATTAACCAGTATTATTTTCGTTATTTGTCATTACTATGGATCCTATTTCGTTAAGGATAATTCATTTTAGGGTTTCATCTTCAGGCTAATGATTTATTTTGGCATAATTTCATATATGTTACGATGAAATATACATTTTCATTTCTTGATCAAATCATTTTATTCGACCATAAGCATTTCAGACACAATTTCCCTTGAGGAGTCTGGCTCAGCTGAAAGTAGTACACTGGCAGCTTGGGTCACGGTTGTCCGTGCGGAAAGTATAATATCAGGCACCTCACTTTCTCTTTCTTTCATTCTTTTTATCTTTGGGGAAGGGTCGTTACCCCAGTTCAACCCAAAGTTGATTTTCTACGTTCAATTGTTATTCAAGCATCGATTTTTACACCGTATCTTAAGAGAGCGTTCATAGTTCCTGTGAAGAATTCCCTCGTGAAGCACATTTACGTAACCAGCCATCATCATCAAAAGTTAAAAAGTAATAAGTGTTCAATATGGGAATCTCAAATTTCAGAATCAGCCTCGGGTCCATTCCTTCGCGTACAGCAGAGGCTTATCTGCGATTTCTCTCCAAATCAAAGTTGTATCCTTTTATTTTATTCAATTTCACTCGTTTGGTCTCAATTATATTTCCCTTAGGTCGTTGGTTAAAGTTAAAATAATTCCGAAGCTTTTATTCAAAGCACTGTGCGTGATCTATGTAGTAATTTCCAAGTGAAATCATAAACTTGACTCGACTGCATTACTTCTCATTTTATTGGAAGAGAGAGGAACGTTTCACACCACTAACCACTATCTACAGATCTGAATACTTTTATATTTCGTATTCTAAATCTTCAATATTGAAGACATTTGATTATTCAACTCATGGTTACTATAAGAAATAATGTACATATCGGTAGTCATAAAAGTACCAGTACAATAATTCAACACAGAAAACAAGAGAAAACGTCACGATTGTACATCAAAAGTATTACTAAATATGTACTTTTAGCAGTGAATCGAAACTCGTGTATTTCAGAATATGAGATTATAGCCTCACCAAACCATTCCTTGGTTGTTGATGAGGTGAAAGATGTTCTCAGCAATATCAAAGTCGGCGTATCCAGGAAACTGCTTTTCCAGATCCCAACAGCAGTTTCTGAAGTTACAAAACCGCACCACGAGCGCTCTCACGTATTCCGAGAGCAGAGTGATCACTATCGTCATTATCTGGTTGTGAAGCGTTAAATTTAGGTCATGTTTTAAACATCACACTCTGAGGAATACCAACCAATTTATTAAAACAGATGAAAAATTAATCACAGTTTAAACAATAAGTTGGTACAGCTTATCTTCTCATAATCATTTTAAGAATGAATACTTCAGAAGCTCACCAAGTCCATAACGGTGATTTTAACGATCTCCTGCCCGATGGTAGTTTCCCAGCACAGCCGTCTCAGCTTCCGCCTTTCTTCATCTGGTAGTTTGGCCACTGTTCTTTCTAAACGATCAAGAACTTCTTTCTCATCTCGGGTTTCTGGGATGCCCCAAGTGAATATAGGTGGTTCCAGATTACTCTCATTTTCTTCAGAAGCAGGCGACGTATCATTCGTCACGTTGGAAAACTGACTGGAAGCAGTCGCATTCAGTTCGACAGTAAAGCTGTCTGGAAACGTTGCGGTGATATTCAGGTCATTTTCGGTAAAGTCGACACTTGTTTCATTCGTGGTATCTGTGAATTGAAAGAAACAAGTTGTAAAACGGTTGATTCATACTCACATGCTTTCCAAATATGGGTAAAATTTCATTGAGAAGGGAATGAAATTCTAAAAATGCATCTTTATGAAGACTTTTTAGTTAGACGCGACGTACCATCATCACAGATGAAGGTAAAACACCGAAATGGTCGATAATCAAGAGGAGTTGTCGGAAATGAGTCTTCAACAGTGGAAAAATTTTCTGCATCTCTTCCTTCTTGTAAATCGGGTGTAGATTTCCTTTTGATTACGTGAACAAAATCTGAAGGGGAAATGGACGTTATTTTAGAGATAAAGGGCGGAAACTGATGAACTTCTGTCGTTGCTATAGTTTCTTCCGTTGTCCAGAAGGCAGCATCAAAATTTTTACTGTTGATAACTGGAGATTCAGACGATGTGGTTCTATTCTCATTCTCGTTGAAATGAGAAGTGTTTTCGCTGGGATTGACTACAGTTGAAGTTACGTTGAATTCCAACAACTTGTCGCCTGAATCGAGTGATGGAAGACTCGGTGAGGTCTGTTGAACGGAAGTAGTGCTCGGAGTGGTACCAGTGGCAAAATTAAAAATTCGATTATCATAAAGGTTCGCTGAAAAGTGATGGTCGTAATCATGCTGTCTCTTGAAACGATTATACGATAGTTCTTCATCTTGGAACTGTAACTCAACGTCAAACCGTTCAACATCGGGCTGTCGTTTCACACGACCTAAAACGACCTCTTCGTCTTCAAAAAAAGGATCTATGCTTTCCAAGCCTCGACCATCAGTAGTATTGTAGCTTTGTTGGTCAGTTTGAAGCTGATCGATTGTAAAATTTGATTCAGCAGGGGAAGAATCGACAGTGGAATTCTCAATGTGATTATCTACTGGCTCGAAATAAGTTCTATTTTCAGGATAGGTTGTCTCATTTAATGGCCAATCAACAGGAAAGCCAATTGTAGAGTTGAAAGTGGTGTGATCGATCGTGGGAATCATGGTCGTGTAATTATATAGATTTGTAGTACCGTATCCAAAATCGGCAATGAAATCGTTATCTGCCTGAGGTGTCGTAGCAAATGAGGAATTGGAGGTTTCTAGTAACGTTGCCAAGGTAGACGTCCAGAGGTCGGTGCCATTATCACTCACGTAAAATTCAGAGTAGGTGTTGTTGTTGTTAGAAGCGTTAGTGTCAGGTGAGAAAGGATCGGTTGTCAATCTTTCATTAGTATCTTTATTTTCCCCACTGAGTAATTTTTCAGTCGTATCATTTGGAAAAATTAGGTAATCGTATATTATTTCTGTCGCAGGAGTTGAGCAAGGTATTTCTACCTTCACACAGTTGCGCTCAGGGCGCGAAGTGGCGGCGGGAGTTGTTGAGTTAAGAACGGGGCTCGACCTGGGCATAAATGGGTGGTGAGAGTTTTACACTGACTTGAACGTAATCCAAAAAGATTTTACTAGCATTTTTTTACACAGTGTTAAAAAAATATCTCATTTGAAATATACGACTGCTCTTCCGTTATTGAAAAAATTCAGTCAAATCCTCACCTTGATACATTTTGATGGAATGCGAATGCGGTGGCAGCAATAGTAGAGGCGGCAGTGCTTAGAAAATCTTCGTAGGACAAGTTGGCAAAACTACCTGTCGCCTCTCCTTGTGTCAAGCTTAGAGTTTGTAATAAAAACTCCTCGATTTCTGTAGCCGGACTTGTCAGTGCACTAAAGTCTACCGACGTCACAGTACTTCCAATGGAGGAATTTAAAGATAGCTTTTGCTGTTGTAATAGTTGGTCTTTGATTTCATTACTCTGAACGTTCTGGAAGAAGAAAACAATGAGATATTGTTGGCTCAAAGTGAAACGAGTCGATGAAGAATAGTAATTGCATTCTTTATCAAGATGCTTCAGACATTTTCAGAGTGAAATAGTAGTTTTATTAATTTTAATTTCACTGAGTAAAATAAATTTTGCAATAGTGGATAAAAGTGTGAAGGATATTCCGAACTGTATAAATTGGATTGCAATTCAGCTACGGAAGAAACGTTCACAAAACGGTATATAAGTATACACTTTCAGAAGCTCACCATTATTTTAATGCTGGTGTAGAGCGTGAAGACAAGAGTGGTGAGATTGAGCAGATTCAGCGCCATGATTCTGCCGAGCTGCATCTGCACCTCCTGCCGCGGCAGCAGGTATTCCAACCTCGTCACCAGCTGAGTGAGACATGTGGCGCGCGTAACTGGAATGTCTACGTGTAAACCTTTTTTTCAGAAGAACACCGATATTCGCGATTGATATTAGTATAAAAATATGAGGAGTATTGAATCATAGTAACAGTATTGCACACATGAACAGGTTTGACTGAACTTTTTGAACGCTAACCTGGAACAAAGATGGGAATATTTGATATATTAGCGTGATTAAGACGGACAGTTCATTTTGCCTCCACCACGAGTACGTCTCGTCCACCTCCATCGAGCGCAGCACCAGCAGCACGACGATGTACGCGCTCAGCACCAGCAGGCAGAGGATGAGGAAGTTGGCAAAGCACCGACACGCTATCAGACGCCACCTGCGTAGAGGAATCAATTGACAATATGGATGTAAAAGAGTCTTTGGACACTAAAGACTAGTTAAAACACGCAACAAGAACTTCATAGGAGTGTACTGCACGTGATGGACTTAAATTATTGTAAGCTCATCGTATGGATTTTCGTCAGGTATTAACTCAAAATTTTACGTTCGTCTACTAATCAAGGCTGAAATCGGAGGAATGCACTCATACATGATAACACTGATATGCTGTATGATGGTACACAGTGAAATAATCAGTGACTCGCACGATTATTCTAAAGATGAAATACAATACTTTTTCAATCAACAAAAATAAAAAATAACTCACAATTACGTTATTCAAAGAAGGTATGCGATCTTCCTGTTTACTCTGCATTTCTACATTGGATTAACTCATAATGTATCGAATTAAATTATGTCCCTCACCCCGTGAGTTTCTTCTCTTTTTCCTTGTCTCCCTGTAGTAGTTCCTTGAAGCCCATGTTGATGGCCGCCACTTTGTTCTGCGCTGCCTCGAGGTCACCGATGGCGTAGTCCCAGCCGCCCAGGAGGGACCAAGCGAATTCCGTCTTGTCGTACGACAACTTGGACATGCGCTGGTTGGCAGCCATTCTGTCAAAAATACCCTTGCATGAGCTAATTTCTCTTGAATGCTAGAGTGATCGGGTTACCTCTTGTAAAAATTTCACGATAATTTTGTTCGGGAAAAATAAAAAGCAACAAGCGAACGATAATGCAAAGAATCTCAGATTATTTAAGATGTTTTTTGCACCTGGCTGTAGGTGAGCACATCACGCTTCTGATGTTCACCGACATGAAATTTGTTATAAAATAAGACATAATAGTTTACAGAAGCAACAAGCGTGAAATTATAATATTTTACTCAGTAGTTAAAAAAAAATTACCTTTGATGTCTCACTCGTGATGTGTTACGAAATATGAAAGAAAAAATTATACTGGGGTTGAACTTATTCGCGTGAGGACTACCCTTTTATTTGTTGATTTGACGTCTAGACTGGTGTATACCAGACATTCAATCTATTGTTCGTGGCATTATAAAGGATATAAACAAAAAGCGATCACTCGCAAATTTCAAATTCCAATAGATCATACATACATTATTATTATTATTATTCCTAGTGTGCACGGCCCGCCAAAAATGACGGGATTCAATACTATTCTTGAACAAATTTTCCAGATATGGATGACAAACAAATAAATCCATCCTAACAGTACTCGTGATAAAAAATATTCCTGTACTTGTGCACTATTGGAACTCGTATCAAAGATACGGTCATTATAGCTCTCTTTATTAGAGATATGGAAGAAGCGGACTCAAAACAAATAAACCAAGGGTATTATTAGGCAGTAGCAGGACCAGCGGAAATTCCACGAACAATGTCATCGCTAAGCTAGGTGGAATCGTGAAAAAATTATCTTACCCATGCTAACCTAACATATCCTAACCTAAACAAACCTATCCTAACCAAACCTATCCTGATAAAATGTCAAACATATCAATGCATGTGAGGGCCATCTCTCTCTATTCGGTGTCCATGATACCGCACACTCAGACTTCCTATGTTTCTCAAGAAGCGGACACCAAACAAATATGTAAATAAATCTATAAATAAACATACAATGGGTGTTATTAGGTTAGATTACTATTTTTGAGTTTCCCGCCGTTTTCGATACTCAGACGAAATCACAGCGTAATTTATCATAAACACATCCAATAACTCTAGCTGTGATACATACAATCTCCTACGCATAATTTGCGTAGAGAATGAGGAAAATAAGCTTACTTGCGAATGATCATGATGAAACTGAACGCGAAAATCATGACGAAGGTGAGAAAATATGCTTCAGGTACTCTGTAGCCAGCGGGAGTGCTGTGAGACCTGCTGTAGTACCCGTAAAAGAAAGGAGAATACCGCAACATTCCTTCGAAATTCCAAAGCGCTTGAAAATCGTAGCCCTTTTCTTTTTCTTCGGCCAGAAGCGATTTCCTCTCCCCCGTATTGGCCCGGGGCGCAGCCAAAAACTGTCAAATAGGAAATTCATCAGCAAACTGTTTGAAAGAATCTCATTTGATTTCTAACAGACGATCTATGGATGAAATGAGGCCAACAATAATTCGAAATTTAGCATACAAATAATGAGGAGACTAATTTGGAGAGACACTACCTCGGGTGTGATGACAAAAGCAGCGGTGACTAAGACCAGCGTCGCATTCATGCCCATGACCCATCGCAGGAAGTGGAAGTATGAAGCCACGGCGCTGCCGAAATGCGACTCAATTTTTTTGAACCGACCGTGCCAGAGCTCGAGAGCTGACACTCGGTTATAAATTTGGTAGAGTCCAGTTCCGATAGTCTGTAATAAACAGACTTCGATTTTTCCATGCTCTCAGAATGAAATCGCTTGAAAAATCAAAAGAGGAATGAAGCAGGGAATTATTTTTCAGACAATTTTAACATGAACTTTTGAGAATTTCATATCTATACAAAAAATCATGCTCATGCAATTGTAAATATTTTTTTCTCTGGCAAACTAAGAAATTACGTATTGAAACCTTTTCAGTGAAATGCATTCATGTAGTGGGTTAGGAATATATTTTATCGGTTCCACGAGTATCTATATGATAAATCAGCAACGATTATAAAACTTCAATATACCAGAAAATGACAGAGTAGACTACCAGAAAAGTCTTCTGAGCACTACACGTGATTCCACTAATATGCATCATGAAAATTTAGGCACAAATTTATCAATCAATTTCCAAGATGAGAATTTGTTGCCATTAAGGCCAACTCAGAATGAATGATGCCATCAACAGAAAAATGAAAAAATAAAACTAGTCTTTAAACCGTACGGAACGAAAACGAACTGTCGATTGGTGCAATGAGAGACCAGATTAGATCATAAGTTCGTTTAAGCCCTCCTTAGTGAAATAAAGGTGTTCCCAAGACAGGAAGGAGGAAATCACCATTTAACATGAAACTAAGAGAACGGGTAATCTATGCGGAAAGTGTGCCACCACACCCTACGAATAGGTAGCAGCTAGATTTAAAAATTTTGTGAAACAAGATAAAAGTTGAAGAGAAAGCGATAGCTGCACTTCTAAAAAGGTAGTCCTACCTTGCATTCATCTCGGAACCTCCGATCTTCTTCTCAGGAGTGCTTATTTCCATAGATACGCTAGTAGTAAACCCTGGTGAATCAACCAATGTAAGGACACAATGAGCATTATTACTTTACCTTCTTTACAGCCCTAAAGTGCCTGTAGCAGATGTCCCGCGTGCTGTTGCTTTGCGCTAAACGTTCTTCCTCCGCTCCTTCATTTTCAGCCAAGTAGGCTCGGGCTGAGCGAGCGAGCTTCAATTTTCTAGGAGCAACAAAAGGTTGTCTCATCAACAGACGAACACAGTTAAAATATGTGAAACGTTAGTTAATGCTGCTAAGGTTTAGAGCACGACTTTTAACTTTCGAAGGACACAAACCAGATATTTTGGTTGAAATTCATGTATGATGAACTTGTGTGAAAAAATGTGATCGTTTTGCCGCTAAACAAGCCCTCATTAGTTATTTACAAAGCAAACAAATAATCGAATCAGACAAGTTCCTTAGACTAAATAACTTAAATTTGAATCTGTATGATACTAATTCGATTGTCTAATGTGATAAAAATATTCAATTTTTCAGAACATATACACGATCTTTAAAGTGAAGTACAGGCTTTCGAGAGTTAAATGGAAACCTAAAACGAGACTCAGAAAGCACTCAATGAATTTATAGTTGTGATACAGAAAGTCAGACAGGTAGTGACACTGTGCATGAATAAATGAATGATTTAATACGCATACCTTTTGCGATATCACAAGAGCAGTAGTCATTGAAATTGTTGTTTTTATTAATTTTTGGTCAGTTTAAGACTCTCTGGTCACTACGAAACTGATCTCAAGAGAGTGAAAAGAAGTGACTATCAAGTGTGGACTGCAGAAAACGGGGAATCTATCCACATGGTGTGTTCCCACACAGAGTATCTCTACGCATGGAAACAGCTAGTTAGAGAGAAAGAGAGAGAAAAGACGAAGACGAGAGAGCACAAAAAAGAATAAAACTGAAACAACAAGAGTAGGCCCGAAAGACAGAAATCCTGATGGCATGCCTATAGCTGAAGTAACCTAATAGCATCTTTCGGCCTACGTATAGCTGAGGTAACCTAATAGTATCTTTCATAGGGGAGCCAGTTTCCATAACATAGAAAAGATAAACAGATCTTCCAAACCTAAACATACAGCCTTTCCTATGCCTCCTGAAGAGTCTGAATCATAAGTTCCCTCGCTAAATATATGTATCTAAGAAGAACAACAGATACAAAGAAACGTCCCATCTAGGACAGACACAAGTCGCACATTTCCCCAGACAAAATTCCAAGAATTTTTGCATTCCGTGTGGATCGTGTAGGTCTTCTGACAATGGTATGATAATTTCAATAGAAGCTACTCATCAAAGAAAGAATTAATATCGGAAGAAATATCAGAGGAAGACACATGAAATATCTCTACAAGCCTCCCAGGATTTTAATTTTGCCATGGGCCCCAGATATTCCTCGCTTATTTATTTAGGTAAAACTACAATGAACTGTTAGCTGCTATAGCTCATTAATTTAAAATCACTTCACATTAATGGACACATTGATTTGAAATTCATAACCCGCAACTCACCGACTGATGGGCCAAGGCTGTTCCCTCACCCCGGCGATCACCTCCCGGTACACTTTGAGTTTCTCCCGCGCCTGCTCCCCTTCTGACTCCATCTCCACCACCGTGCTGGCGAGAGAGAACATATCTCAAGTGAAATGCAGTTTTATTTCCCCTATTCGCTACTCGAAGCAGTAAAGCTGTATGCATTTCAACTTTCTCCGAAAAATAAATGATATGTGAAGACAAAAACTTATTCTCAAGAATACGTGATATTTTCACGGCAAAAAAACACAATTGTAGAGAAATAACGTACGGCATCAATACAGATACTTATTTGCAACTGATAGCAATAACCATGGTAGTTGGTTGAAGACTATCTCCATTGGAAAGATGTTTTCACAGACGAGAGAGGAGGGTCTATTTAGTATGGGCTATTGAAAACACAGAATCCGCACAAGGATTAGGTTAGATTATAGGTTAGTTTAAGCCTCCTTAACCGCTACAAAAAAGAGCGTATCGAAGAGAGAAAGGAGAAAGGCACCATTTAGTATGGATATCAGGGAATGCAGAATTTATGCAAAAGGAGTAAAGATTCCGCATAGATCCCTTACAACAACATAGATGTTCTAAGAGTGAAAGGATGAAGGCGCCACTTAGTATGTAGTTGAGTTAACGCAGAATCTGCGCAATAGTTGTGTTACCGCACAGGATCCCGTGCGCATAGAAACGGTAAAATAAGAAGGAAGGCTACGAAACAAGATCAGAGTTGAAGAAGAAAGTGGTAGGTGCTGAAAAACAAGACAGCAGTGAACCAAATAAAGGTGGTCCTTAACATAGCAAAAAACATTTTATTTCAACAAAAAGAAGGCCTACCTAACTCACAGCTCGGGCCCTCCCATATTTTCCCCCTGGGAGCGCTAATTCCCATAGATATAATAGTTGTATCCCCCTGAGGGGATCCGCACAAGGAATCTTCCCTCACAGGAGACCCAGCCCATAGAAACAGCAAAAAAGGAAGACAGAGGAATGAAATGCTATAAAGAGATAGGTAAGAAGGTATGGAAACAGAAAGAAGCAGAGTGGGCACGAAAGACACAAGTTCCCAAGGTCTATCTATAGCTAAGGTAACGCAACAGCATCTCACAGGGTTTTCCAGTCCCCATAGTATAAAATATGCGAGTCTAACTTCCCGAAATCTGTTGTCTATCTTATGTCTCATGAGAAACCATAAGTGGATTAAACTACAGCTAGTGTAATAAACTGGTGTAATAAAACTTCTTCCAAGTTTTCACATGCGTTTACCAGTTACGCATAATGCACACGACTGCGGAAGATCATGCGTGACCCACCACTCCCCGGAGCTGTCAGTGAGCGTAGAAGTCCGCGTTAGCCGGCGTCGGAAGGAGCTCTGACGCCTACGGGACCGCTTTTTGGTGTCCGAGCGGTGAAGAATCATTGAAATGCTGGCGCTCATGTCATCGTCATCAAGCTGAGCCTCAGCCATCAGTTTATTTGGGTCTTGCTGCTCTGGTGACATGCTCGGTGCCAGCTCCACTGGCTGGTGGAAGGGTGAAGGCTGGCCCGAGTCTGGTGTTAGAATTATCGCATCGTAAAAACCATTGCGAGATGTGGAACAAACAAAATCATTTTTTTTTAAATTACATTAACGGAACCGTTGTAAGATCTTCGAAACTAGGAAAATTATTTTTCCCCGAACAAATTAGTTCTCAATGGATATTTGGGAAGATAAAAAAATAGATAGATAAATGTTCGTTTTAATTACCGTGGAGTTTACCCACTCCAAGCGAATCTGACATGACAGCTCATGTGTGCCGCTATCGTGATAAGAAATACATTCAGCACTGAACTTTAGAGAGTTCAATATGATTCATCATTTCTATAGTATTTTATCAATGGTAGGACACGTTAATGGTTTCTTGATTATTTTTTTTGTTCCCTCATACAATTTGTTTACGGAGGCACCTGCATAAAGTTTTATTCATTTCCACAATGAACTCTGGGCCGTAAGTGAGCTCATGAACTCACAGCGATTATAAGTTCATAAAATAGTGAACATTCATCGTTTAATTTTTACGCCATTTGTCAGGTCATCAATATCATATCAACCAAAATATTCCATTCCTTAAAAAGAGGAAATTTTTCGTCATAAATTAGGGCAAAAAATACTCACCTCAACTACTTAAGCTCAACTGCTTCTGGAAATCTAAACCTTATGCGTTAATTATTTAAATCAATTTACAGAAACGCTCCTCGCTCAGAGATGTACAGTGGAATTGTCCGTCTCTCAGTTTGCTAGCGCTAATCTGGTGTTCATCATAGTCCATGTGAAATACGTCAAATGAAATTAAAGATCACGTGAACTTAAGTATTTCGGTGCTACTTTGAAGTCCATAAAATAATTAAAATAAACAAAATGAATTTTTATAAAAGAAGATTTGAGATAATTATTGACTAATTCACGAAAATCCTGTCAAGAACGCTCAAATTTTCGTTTTGCAAAGAAATAACCAGTAAATACGAAACTTAACACGGTCACTGTCGATTTACCACTAGGTAAATTGCTCATTTACGTATCGGTGTGAAAGAACAGGATTTAAATTATTTCAACATTTTTTAGTAGAGATTTAAGCATACGAGGTAAAATCTTATTAAGCTATTACACTTTCACACTTCTTAGAAAAGATTTAATACTTTTTCTAGCAGTAAAGTTTTTAAAACTCTGCTTCTAACAACCTAACTTTAACATGAGACCGCTGGACGCAAATGTGCGTCCGGCGGCGACGTGTTAGAGTGTGACTAAATCCACCCATGTGAACGATTTGAAACCACTAGGAAGATGTTGTGAAGAGATTTCCAAAGGATGCGTTGTATAAAACAAAACATAATATAACCAAAAGCGATAGCAGATTCGCTTAAATGTGAGTCTTAAGAAGAAACAGGGTGGTTTGCGGAAGAGTTTTTCGATCAAAATCGCACAATGTTGAGCTCGAAGATGCATTTTTACCACTACGAAATTGAGACTTCTTTTTCAGAAACTTAGCTTTACTGAATTCGCAACTCACTGAGAAGCAAGTTACTCGTTGAAGGGTTGTCAGAGACGTCCAGGCGTCCCACCAGCCGCTGCTGCAACGAGGTGTCGCTGCTCACCGAACGCTCACCGTCTGCCCACGTCACCGACAGACGGTCGCTGGGGCACGGCGACGAAGGATCCCCTTCCTGTCATGGTGAAAGCTTACATTTTGAGGAATATTAACCTGTAATTCTTCTTCGGATTAATTTTTACGGTTTTCAGTTATCGTAATTCACGCAGGTATCTAGTGGCCAACGTCAGAGTGAGGAAAGAAAAGCCCTCTGAAGTAAACTTTAGAAAACACATCAGGGTACAAATTTGGCAAGAAATAAAATTTATTAGAGTTGTTTAAAAATGAAATTTGAAATTCGGTGGGCTATAAAAGATTGACAAGTAGTTATTCCATCACGATGATTTAGTGTCCCTATTGAATGTAAATTTACTTTATTGCAGACAAAATCGATGTGCAATAGAATCAAATCATGGTTCTTTAAACGAAAACAAAAACATTTTGTCTTTAACGAGCAAACGGTACTGTTTATTAAAAATATTTCTGATACGTTCGCACAAAAATTCAGAAGTACAAAAAACGCAAGGTGGGTTGATAAATAATGAAACAGTTTTATTCACATTTCATTTGAAAAGAATCATAATTCCATGTTCTCCCTTTTAATATAACTTCGTTCGAAAGTCACGCAGCGTTGGAGACGGTTCTTCCAACCCTTATACTGTCGCTGGAACTCGAGATACTGGAATAGACTAAGTTTAAGGGTTATAGCTACTTGAATGTTTTGAGGTTTCCAGATTGAAGTCTTATGAGGCGATATTTCTTGTTTTGTTAAAAGGAAAATTAACAGGAACTCGATTCAGGCGATCAAGGAAGCTGAAGAGATACGGGTACATTTTTATCTACCAAATTACACCCTTATTGCAATTGTTGTGGGACAAGGTGTATTGCGCAAATTTTTAACTTCTTCAATTCATTGGTCAAAATTTAATGGATCTGTAGCGCTAGTCAAGCTCAGCTCTATCACTCTGACCGTCGACTTACGATCTGAACGCACAAAATCCTGGATGCTCTTGATGCTTTCATCAGTTTGTGAAGTTGAAGGTCTTCCAAAGCGAAGTTCACTTTCAATCAACTCTCGTCCATTTGAAAAACTTGAGCCCTCAACAAAATACAGTTTCTGCAAGTCTGCTGACATTTTACAAAATGTTCTGCTACACTAAGCCCATGTCTGCAGTAAGACATGATAGCCCTCTGTTGCTCGAAATTGGAGTCACCCAAGCATAAAACAATGTAGGAAATACTTTTACAGAAGATCGCAAAAAAACACCAACCGACCCTTGAAAATTCAAACTCCCACTGAGTGCGTACCACAATTTAGGGTGGTTCTTAACTATACATAAATTTTTGTTTGTTTAATGTTAAGCTCTCACCCTGCCAAAGTGTTCCATTGGTCCCAAAAACACTCCAGAAAAAAAAGAAATGAAATCCATTAACATTTAGAGGTTTCCCAGGGGGGTAAAAGATTCGCCTCTTGTGCATATACCGGGCAATATACGGAAATGTATAATAAATGTCGGGAATCACTACAGCTAGCATTCCAGGTCCCCCCACAAGTTTGTGGGTATTAGCTACTAAGGCAGGGGTCTCATGATCGTTAGCCACTCATTATTGCCTGGTCGCTATCAGGGTATATTTCTTGGAGTCTGGAAACATCTTTCGGTGTTCTCCGACAACTTGAAGAAGGTACTGGCGCTGCTCTTCCCCTATTGTTAGCAATCCTCTGAAGTCCTGGACGAGAGCCACTCAACGTTTGGCATAGTCATTGACAACTTTCAGGGCTCCGACGATGGTCTTTATTTTCTTGAAGTCCTCAAGATCTTCCCAAGATTCTGGGTTTGCCTCCAAGAAACTTGTCGAAAGACCCAGGCGAGTGAAGAAGAGCAAGGAGTTCATGGAGGCGAAGTCATCCGGAGTCTTATTTCCGATTTCTGGCAGATCGACGACTGCTCTGAGTGCTCTCTTGGGTGGATTTAAGCCCTTCTTCTTCGCTCATCTTCTGTACAATCCTTCTCTTCACATCATGCGCAACGGTGGCATCAAAAAGAGAGAGTCGGATCAGTTCCTCTGAGAGGTACCAAAGATGAGAGGCCAGTTTCTTGCTAGCGACCTTAGACACTTGGCTGTCAAACTCTTCAAATGCAGATGGTTGCTGCAATAGTGCCAAGTCAGAAGCAGGAGCTGAAACTCCATCTGTTGCTTTCAGATGGAATTTGACGATGAACACAAGGATTCTTTCCAAGCCATTTGATTTTTTTTTTGAAAATTTGAATTGGCCAGAGAACATCCACACTTTCAAAGAGTATATTACTTTGGCCATCCATCTTGCATGATGCATTGGTCTTGGAGACTTGAAAGGTATTCCTCCTTCTGGAATACCACTCAAAAAAATGACCACCAGCTCTAAAAATTCGCGGTAATCATCTCTGGGTTGTTTTTCTTCAAGCTGCTTTTTAGTAAACTTCAAGATATCGTCACTGTCAGGCTCGAACAAAGAAAAGTTCGCTATTTTCTCTTCTGTTTGGTATGATGACTGGTACATTAACGACCACTTCTGACAAAATCTTTTAAAGAGAACTTCGGGACCGGAAGTTGATCCCATGCAAGTTCTGAAGACATCTCCGCAAGCAATTCCAAGACGTGGTGACGGCAAGCTAGGAATAGAAGCTCTTTTCCCAACTTCTGCTGGATGAGGGTGCACGTTCCAGAGATGTGGCTAGTGTTCGAAGATGTTGTGTCGAAGGACATAGCTGCAACACAATCAGTTATATCCCATTCCTGCAGTGCGTTTACCCCAGCATCAGCCTGGGCTGCCCCAGTGCCGCTTCCCAACTTTGGAACTGCAAGAAGCTGGTTGACTCCAAGCCCAGAAACCAACACTAGCAATCGGTCCACTTGCTCCATCCCAGTGGACATTGAGGCTGACAGTGAGATCAAATTTATCCTGCGGAGTGAGCAAAGTTCATTTTCTGGGATTCTCGGTGGCGGTGAATGGAAGAACGATTTATGTTGAGCTCTTCCATGTTGTGTCCCAAGCTCTTTGCTGCTTCGACGAGTACGAAGGCAGGTTTTCTGTCGGACAACTTTGTTCTGTCCAAAGCAGCTGCCAGCGATGGCGTCACAATGTTAATCTTCGCGCGATTTGGAGGAGGTTGGGTGGCAAACCCTGCTTCAGTTTCATCACGTTCATCATCAGTGCTGGAAGTCGATGAACTTGTTAGCACTGCCACATTTGAAAAATTCTGGATATGTTAGCACGGGGGGAAACTTTGACCCTCCTGGGAAACCCCTAAATGTTAATGGATTTCTTTTCTTTTTTGGCTGGGGTGTTTTTGAGACCAATGGAACACTTCGGCTGGGTGAGAGCTTAACATTTAAAAAAACATTTTCAAGGACGACCCTAGATACTATCACATGTTCACCTGTCCAAGTCCCGTCTCTCCAGTGCGTCCTTGTCGAACTTTACTAAGCCAGTGTCATTAATTTACACACCTCGTACAGTCATTTATTATTCTAAACTAATCAGTACACTAAGAAACTGCACACTTTAATTTTTGCTATGATGCTCTTTTTGCATGATCTGCACATTCATTGTCGTCAAAAATGACAGAAGAAAATCTTCGTTTTTATGGCTCTATCTTAGGTTGGTGAAGATTCAAACTTTGATAGCTCATTTTGCCGTCAAACACACTTCTGTTTTCAATGAAGACACTATATGCGACACTTTGAAGGGGAGACGTACATGCAAGACACTTTTAATCTCGTCTTAACACTTAAATTATTTAAAATGCTTTCTTACCTTTCAGTAAAAAGCAATAACCGTATTTGTACAGAGGCTATAGCCAACAGAACAACAATTTTTCTCGTGCAACAATGTCTAATCACAAAATCATTTGCCTAATATGCATTCCTATACCAATTAATAGATGAGGCAATGAAAAAGTTAATTCATTCAATTTATTAAAATTTCTCACTTAATTTTAGCCGTGTACAAACCACAAAACTACGGTGGATCAAGCAAAATTCCGCTGATTAGTTCGGCACCAAAATGCCATGTCATGTGTTTTGTCAAAAATTGTAAAGTTCCACTTACGCACACCAAAATATAGAATGTGAGCGGAAGTCTCCGACCTGTCCTGCAGTGTCGTTCCTCAGATCGATGCTGGTGGCGGAAGAACGTCTCCTCGGTTTGGTGGGGTCCAGACGTAAGATGCCTCCTGACGACCGCCGCCCACCTGCTTCGTCCGGCACTGACGGCGACTAAACAAACAAGACGTTTGCAGTGAAATTGGGTCAGTGGTCATAAAGTTGAAATTTGAATTGCATCTGGGCTTCTCAAAAGAGGATTTAAAGTTGTATATGGAAATGATACCAGCATAGCAATCCCTGCCTACCGGTGTTGATTGTGTACTGTGTGTGTGTGTAATATGCGCCGGAGAGGATCCACAACTTAGTAGCTATCAAATTTTCTTACTCTCTCAAAAAAAGCAACGAGCGAGGGTTAACACAAAATGCTCCTCACAAAATAAAACTTAGCTAACAACCAGAAACATTCAACATTAGCATTCGTTCCCATTGTTCATGGATTTAAGCAGGTCGTCCGAGATAAGTCAAAACTCGCGAACAACATCGTTCCAAATACGTAAAAAATAACAGGGAAATTATTTCTGGTATTCCCATTTAAACGTTTAAATTTCCACCAATTTGTACACTGCAATATTGCCCTCTAAGGGTTTCCTTAGTCTTTACGGGTAAACAAGTGGAACACCTAAAATCTAGTTGGGTGATGTTTAAGCCAATAAATTTGAAGTTGAATAGCCGTGCATTTAATCATCTAGTCCTTACACTCATATTTTCTTAATGTAATCATCTGCTCGGTACGCACTTCCTGAGCAGTCATTCACCTGCTGACAAGCTGAGAAGCCACTGATGAATTTGTCAGTAGTTTTTTCGGCAGCGCATTTCCTGATTCTAAGAAATAATTATTTCGCCCCTTTAATGTACGAAGTTTATTCCTAAAACCTAATTTTCGTTTTTAAGACTATATTGTCCATCTCGGTGTCTGTTAACAATTTAACAAATTTTTGAAAGTAAGAATGAATAGCTGCACTTTGTGCAGTCGTCGGAAATCACTGTCAAAACATCAATTTCTTTACTCACCACTTAAGTCACGATTATGCCAAGCAGGAAAGTTTTGCTTGGGACGTCTGAGATTTTTAGATTATTAGTTAGTTTAAGCCTCCCTATCTCAACAAATGAGATACAAAGAGAGGAAGGAAGAAGGCACCATTTAGTATTGAGTTAAGGGAACGTGGAATCTATGCAGAAAGGGCATAGAAACAGTGAGAAGAGAAAGAAGTTCATGAAACAAGATCAAAGTTGAAGAAGAAAGTAGTAGGTATTGAAAAAACAGGACAGCAGTGAACCGAAAAAAAGTTGGTCCGTAACAAAACAAAAACTCATGTTATTTTAACAAAAAGGAAGCCTACCTAACCTTTAGCTCGGGCCCTCACATTGTCCCCCTGGAAGCGCTAATTCCCATAGATACAATGGTTGTATCCCCCTGAGGGGGGGGGGGGGGNGGGGGGGGGGGGGGAAGTGTGAGAGCAATAGCAATAGAACTAATAAAATGAATTCTCGAAAGAAAGTTCGTGGCTGTGCAGCACGGACCAACTAGGAAAATATAACAATTCTCTTCTCATTTCTAAGAAGTTTTTCGTGAGGAAATTATTAATGTTGATCAAAAAGTATCAGAAGAGCACGACAGTGTCAAAAATAAAAAATTCACCCGTTTGCCCAGTAAGGGAACATTTTACAGCAATTTTTGCTACGATATACAAGTCAACATGTTGCAAAGGGCTAGAAAAATCTCAAAACAATTACAGCTTTTTAATTTTGTATTTGTCTTTATCCTTTTCGAAAACGAAATGAACTTTTAAAGAAGAAATAAATTCGTTTCGAACCATGTTTTTTTAGAATTTAAACTGAGATTTCTTGTTTCGTGATTACGTCCAAATGACTTCTCTGATGCACTGTGGTGCTGCTGAACAGCGAAGGGGTAGTGAACGTTGTGCTAGCATCAGTTTAGTGTTTACTGCACTCTATCTGCCCAACTGTTGCCGTTAAAATGAAGATAAATACTGACAACCCAATCACAAATACGAATTTTGTCTTACAACTTACACTGAAAATTAAGGTTTGAGATCTGCTCAGTACTTCCTTGAAACTTTAGAGCAACGAAATACGGGTAAACAGTAATCAAAGCCTCCTTATTACAAGAAGAAGAATTATTGTAATTTCATCTGCAGACTTGCATTAATGCTATCTAATATGGCCAGAGCTTCAGCCTCTACAATTTACCAATTTCATAGATATCACGTTGAAAAAATTAGTAAGGGTTTGATAGAACGAATAGGACAAATTCTTATCAATCTCATTTAACGAACCAGTTAGCAACTCGTATAATCATTTTATGGTTGACCCACAAAGTATCTTAATTCTCATTTAATGAACCAGTGAGCAACTCTTACAATAACTCAGCCAGACACAGCAGGCAATTCTGCACCTAAGGGGAGCCCGGGTACAGCCTCCCCTACTCACCCGCTGCCGCTCCCTGAGCAGCCCCGCCACCCCCATGGCGGGGCTGCGGGACCTGGAGCTGGTCACCCCATCTTCGCCGTCCATTAGGAAATTTAATCGTGGAGAAATCTACGAAGCTAAAAATAGAGCGTGCCTTACTTCATGCTGATGAAGAATTTTCAGATCACTGTAGAGTAAGATGAAAATATGCTCTTAGTAAGCGCACTATTATCTAAGTAATAGCGTCGATCAACCTATTTAAAATATCTCACGATACAACAATTTTACCAAATAATATTGAATTCCGTTACCTCAATTTCTAAGGAACAAAATTAATTAGTTTTTTTTCCAAGCTGAATATTTAGAACGTAAAGAATCCCTTTTACGTGACTAAAATACGATATTCATCATGAAGAACATCTTGGTAAGCAAAAGATGAATAAAAAATGTACAGTACTACACGCATGCTAACAACAATCAATACATATTATCTAAGTTTTACCAGAAAAATAGAAATAGAGGCAAACAACATCCTTCTTCGCCAAATTCCATTTAATGTTCAAGATTACTTTTTAACAGCTTTCTGTTTGTTTCTGCCAATCTCAGTTTGCAGGTACGGGCATAGTAAAATGATCCATGAAAGGAAGAAACGACTAGGAAGAGAATAAAATGCTCATCTCTAAATGAACGCTCTAGTGTAACTTTCGGGACCGCTCGAAACATCCATTTGGTCCGCGTGAATCAGAAAAAAGGATTGGCATTATTTGTTGATCTCTTTAAAAATTTGCCAATTCCGATTCACTCTACTTTTAAATTTTACGTTAGTCTAAATATATTTTTATATACTGCATTTCATCTCTTTTTTGCCATTTTGATACATACAACGTAAGTCACATATGTTTCAACAGGTCATTCCATGCAGGCATGCAATTCACCATCATTTTCATGATAATGAGAACTAGGAAGGCAAATTCTTATCTCGTTCTTGATACTTAATTAAAACAGCTATGTACAGCAGATAAACCAAAAAAATTCAAGCGACTAGAAACATTCTTCCGCATGACTAACCAAAAATGAGGAAACAATGTAAGCTAAAACGTGCAACGAATCTCAAAAAGCGACAAACATCGTAGTTTCAACATCTAGTCGCTTTTAAAAAAGTACCTTACGGCTGCGACTATACTGAAGTACAGATTTGATAGCGTAAACTAATTTGAAGAAAGAAAAGTAGCAATTATACTGACTACATTCTTGGAAGCGAACAGCACCCTTCCTTGAGTAAAATCCTATGGAACGATGTACTGAAATAAATCTTCCTCGAAGTTCAATGAGAAATGTTTCGTTGTATTCTCAGCACTTGTGCGAGAGGGCTTAACACGAGCAGTGAGCGCACCTAACTCTCCTCTCCAGCGCCGTGCGTGCCACTGGACGTCAAAACGAACACCGCCTACTCATGGGCCCAGCCCTGTCAACACTGCCCCACAGCTCTGGGCGTCTACTTTGTGTTCCCTCGAGTTAAGGAAAATATTGCTAAATTGCGACAACCTTGAGTATAATTGAGTTCAACCTAAATTTATCAAACGGAAGCTCTCATTTATTTCCTTAGTTTTGTTGATGTAGTTCGGAACAGACCACAACGAATAAATTATTAGAATCACTTTTGAAATGAAATCGTCACTCCGATAGGCGAGAGTTACGACGAATAACATAGAAACTTCGGATCGATTCAAAATATTCTATTGAATTAATTAAGGGCTTGTCAGTTGAGAACAACGTGAATAACTGTCCTTGGTAATTTGAAGAAGCCGTAATAGCATTTTAAAGTAACAGCAAATCGGTCAGTGGGCATGAAAATTACCCATTATTAATTGCATTGCACGCAGAACGCGCAACAATCGAGAACGACAATAAGAAATAAATCAAAATTATTTGGCAAGTGGATGTTAGATAAATGTTTTGATAGCAGTGCAGAAGGACATGAAGTTTCTCAGATTTATCAATTCAAAGAGTCTCATATTTTTACCAGCTGACGTGAGTAATTGTAAAATGGAGATAATAAACAAACTTCGGCATGATTTCATGTGTTAGGGCTCACTAGTTGAGTTTGAGAAGAGCTTCGAGTTACAGGCACCATCGGCGAGCAATTCACTTTGACACGAAGCGACGTTTGACGTGGCGGGAGAGTTACGTGTCCGAGGTCAGCTAGGGGCGTCACCAACAGCAGGCGCTGCAACAAGTGAGGGCGCGGCCGTTGCGTGACTCCTGCCCATGTCGCCCTGCTAGTCCAGCCCCCACTCTTCCCTCCCTCCCTTCCGTTACCTGCAGTCCACTCTTTTCTGCAGCCAAAGGATGTTGATTCTTGGCGGTGTCGTCATTTCCTGCAGCTCTTCTGAAGAAGTTTGTCCATGATAAACTAAGTCACCATGAACTAATATGAAACGCTAATAAAAGTGACGTCCTTGCGACACGCGAGTCAAAATTAAACACGCCCTTTAGAGAAGATGCAAATTATTTTTAAATGTTATAAAATGGTATACTAAACCAGTTAAGTGAGAATGCAAACGCGTGAATTTATTCACACGAAGTCTGTTACGCACTCTTCAAAAATTAATTTATTTATGACAGCCCTTACGTAATGCAGTTAATTTTTAAAGTAGTTTTCAAAATTTTTTGTTGTCCGCTGTTTATGAAAGAATTTTACGCTCAAATAGGGGAACGGAGAATATATTTACAGCACAGTATTTTAGAGTCCACTTTCTAAGGTTAAGATGTTTTCACAGAGAAAAGAGATTGGATGTTTAGTGTGGAGTGCGGAGAACGTAGAATCTATGCGCAAGGAGTGTTCCCACACAGGATATCCTAAGCATAGAAACAACGAGTTAGGAATGAGGAAAAATGAAACAAAGAAGAGATAGCGCAGAAAATATGATAACGGAAAGAAGCAAAAATGAGCACGATAAATAAAGGTTCCAAGGGCCTATCAATAGAGTAAATCCAATATGCCTAAACCTATTTACTTATCCTTCCCCTCCTGAGGGGAAGGAACATGGAATCTATGCACAAGGTGTGTCCCTACAGCCTGCACATAGAAAAAGTTTCTGAAACAAGATAAAAAGTTGAAGATGGAAGCATTAGGTTCTGGAAAATAGGGCGGCAATGAATCCAAGAAAGATTGTCTGCAACGAAACAAAAAATTATTCTACTGTATTCCAACACAGGTTTTATCAACTATCAGCTTGGGCCCTCACATCTTCTCCCTTGGTACGCTAATGCTCATGGATGCAATAGTTTTACTCTTCTGAGAGGAGTTGTATACGAACCTCCCCTCAGGGGGATACAACTATTGTATCTATGGGAATTGGCGCTCCCAGGGGGACTATGTGAGGGCCCGAGCTAAAGGTTAGGTAGGCTTCATTTTGTTGCAGTAGAATAGGATTTTGTTTTGTTACGGACCACCCTTTTTCGGTTCACTGCTTTCCTGTTTTTCAACACCTACTACTTCCTTCTTCAACTTTGATCTTGTTTCATAATCCTCTTTCCCAACTTACTGTTTCTATGCCCTTTCTGCGTAGATTCCGCGTTTCCTTAACTCTATACTAAATAATGCCTTCCTCCTTTCTCTCTTTGGATCGCATTTGTTGCTGCGGGTAGGGAGGCTTAAACTAACGACTAATCTAATCTGTATACGAACCTATATACTTAAAAAATTTACTGTTACATTCCAACATTTTTAGTTTTTCTTTAAGAACTAAACTCTGTGAGATTATCATGCATGCTAGCGTATCAACAGTTTTGTAGATGTATAATTTTAATGCGCAAATACTACTGCCTCCTTACTGTGTCACAGATTAGACGGCAGAGTTCTTCCAATCAAAAGAAATTACAAAAGCTTCCAACTGAAGAAATTCCATTATGGACAAATTCTTGATATCGCGTTGTGAAAAATTGAATTTCAACGGAATTTTTCCTCCACTCAAGTAATTTTCCGCGATAAATGAAATTAACAAATTCACCCACTGAGAAACCACAAAACTTAACGTTTATAAGCAATAATATAGCATTTTTTTAAATTATCAAAGCACAACGTGAGTACTTAATCGAAAATGTACATACAACTAGGTTGAACATATAAGTGTGGGACTAAAAATAAGGCATGAATAACATTACCAATTGTCTCACGGTCTTGTAAAAAATAATGTTTATGGCATACAATCTGTTTTCCTAAGCAGCGAGTTCATCGCTACTAATGCACACTTAGATTTCGAACAACGGCAGCGTCCAATAAATTATTTCAAGGTGCAAGTGATTCAAAGGTACTGAATTCTTCAATCAGATTCCTACGATTATTTGTAGGTCCTAGAATGGGAAAATTAGAAAAAGGTTACAATTTTAAACCAAAATTAGAAAACATTCGAAGTTCGCGCTGGAAAAACCTTGACTGAAATCAATATTTGCTAAGAAAAAGCCCCACCGAATTCAAGTTTTTGCATTTTAATGATCTCGTTACAGCAACGTCTGCACTCTGGTCAAATTGAAATTCGTATCAGGCAAAAATTCGTAAAATTTTTCTGGATTGAAAAAAATACTGACTTTTTCGCCCCAAGGAGCGCTTCATACACCTTTATTAATGTGATCAAAAACTGCAAACCTGAAATAAAGTTTGGTAATAATACGAATTAATCCTGAAATAAAAAGTTTTAATCTGGTTCTCAAATTATAACTTCGTTACCTAACAAGATATTAAAACCAAGAATCATTGCAAACACAAAAATCCCGCCTTTTCAAGTACTTTTCAGATTACCTGAAACTGTTGTGAAAAACATGCACACGCTTAGAAATGTAGCATTAATATTCTTTCATTGAAATTCTGTGCTTTAACAGCAAACTCACCGCGAAAACTAGATGAGAACAAAATTCGTGCGACACACTGATGCGAGCGGTGTGTAGCCCAATCAGCGGACTACAGCAAAGTGAGTTGGGTTGCATAGGGCGCGTGTGGCGCTGCTGCTGAGGCGGACACGGAGCTGAGCGACAGCAGCATGGCACAAATTAAGCGTGCGGCACGACTGCAAACTGAACACGAGTGCAGTGCCACACCCTGCTCTGAACCAAGAACGGATTAGTTCGATGTTCTTGGTTCAACTATGGTCAGCCGTCTCAGTGATACGGACAACGAGCCATCATCTCAAGTTCGGCTAGCCTGGCGGGGGTGAAATAAGTCCAGCATCTTGTTGACGAGCCACACTGGAATTGTTTGCATCGGAAAATAGGTTACTTTCTATAGGAGACTGATGTGAAATTCAGATCTATTCATTCTAATAAATCGATTTCTCATGATCGAATTGTGGTCATAGGATGAACGTATTATTTCAAGTTCCTGCCGGAGAGATTCTAATCTCCCCTCTGATGAATACTTGCACACTTAATACCTCGTGCATTTTCGCTACGTTCCCGGTAAAAATAATGAACATTTAACATGTTTTTTCTAAGTTTACCGATCATTCGACAGTGAAATACTAAATTTTATTTCCCAACAATGAAATTTTGTACGCCCTTTCATTCGAAACACTTGAATTAAACTGATTTACGATTTTGATATGCTGGTAAGATTTACTTACTTTGCCAAACATACGTTAAGATAGAATAGGGTAAGTTGGGCTATTTAAGATGTCATACTGAAATTATTATGTACCAGAATTAAGAACTGATCTTTAGTGCAATTTTTATCTATCGTAAGAAAAAATACGCTGTATTATTTTTACCAGCGCTTAGGCATGCCCGAGTTAAACGCTTCAGATGAAAAGTAAAAAAATTCAGTGCTAAAATAAATGGTAAAAAATATAAATTGACACTGAAAAACAGTTAAAATTTGCGCATTTTGCTATGAACTGGACGTCAAAAACCTATCACGTTCACACTTGAACTATTTTTTAAGTACTCCATCACAGGCTTCGATTTGAAACACCAATTTGTTTCCGGTTACTTTTTGTGTGTGATCCGAAAAAACAAAATAAAGTAGCCTAATAATGAAGTAATCAATAGGAAAATAATATTTTGGGATAAGATTAGGTTAGACAATAGTTTAAGCCTCCTTAACCGCTTAAACAGCGTTCCGAAGAGAGGAAGGAGAAAAGCACCATTTGGTATGGAGATGAGGGAACGACGAATCTATGCAGAAGGGGCATAAAAACAATAAGTTAAGAAAGAAGTTTTGAAACAAGATAAAATTAGAAGAAGAAAGTAGTAGGTTCTGAAAAACAGGACGGCAGTGAACCGAAAAAAGACGGTCCTTAATATAACAAAAAACATTTTATTTGAACGAAACGAAGGCCTACCTATAACTCGCAGCTCGGGCTCTCGCACATTTTCCTCCTGGTAGTTACTTGATGACAAGTCATTTACAACTGCATTTATGTGGCTTATAATAACAGACTTTTTGTTATGCGCAAAGGACAGAACTACCAATCAATACTTAAAATATGATTCATCAGCCAGGAGAAATCTTTTTGAAATTCACCTTCAAAAAATCCACTTATCAGAACTAAATTCAGATCAGCGCTGTCTATACCCAAAATCTGGCGGACAAAACTATTTATCTGAGTAATGCGCACTTGATAGCGTAATTATACAAATTACTGTTTTTTACCTCAAGCACAGACCTGCGCACATACCCTGCTTCAGAGCAAACTGCTGGGACAAGATCTCTTCGTTCGCGAGTGATGAGATTTAAAATACATTTGTTTCCATAGAAAAATTTTTAAATGAAACAAAATGAATATGTCCTAAAAGGTGTACCATAGAACTACCACAAGATATTCCCACAGGTATAATGGTTTATCTTTTGTTAACGATATAATTGGTCACCATTATAGATCGGTAAGCGTTCATGTCACAAGCTCAGTTGAACTCGAGCAATAGAGTAGCATCAATTTTGGATAGAATTTAATATAATATACCCTCTATTACAGGACCATTCACACACAAAATCATTTCTATCATAAGAACGTGGTACACTAAAACGTATAAGATCGTACTTACATCGATCGCTCAAGAAAGTTTTTCAGCTCCGACGTTATTTGCAACGGGTTGTTCACAACAGCGTGATTAGGTGGGTGATGAATGGTAAAATATGAGAAAGGAAACCAACATTACAATGAAGCTACTTCAATGAACAAGTTAACCATAAATGATGTGACAAATTTTTTACTTTTGTCAGCAACGTCATTTTCGGATATTTTGACAACACTGTAGTGAGACTGAATAATGAGACTCAAGTTGTGTTATGATCATGAGATATAAATTGGAGTGAAATCTTATTCTCACACTCCCAGCAAGCACAACACTTCTGAGTATCGCCTAGCCTTAAAGCAAGGAGGTTTCAATTTGTATGTATCCAAAACTACTATCTAGTAGAACACGAAAGTTCAGCCTGAGCCGAATTGAGCTAAAACTACATGAAAGTTGACTCAAGTGCTCATCAGTTTGAATTTCTCACTTGCAATAGGAGATACACTGTACTGCTGTCTTCATAAAATTTAAGACCATCGACAGCGTAGAACCATGACAAAATGTGGTAGATCCAGAAAAAGCGCAGATTATTAAAAGTGAGCATGAATGTGTGCTTTACAATATTCATCGTATTCTGATACTAAACGAAAAATCAGAAAGCAAATTGCGTTACTCAAACAAAAGTTGTGATAATAATAAGGTAGTGCTTGTGTGGTGATCCCAGCGGCAAGCCGCGGACCTCCACAAGACCTGAGAAAAGCTGCCTCCAGACTA